>JAKTSU010000015.1:0-168097 GCA_030580395.1 Myxozyma nipponensis
TAAATCCCCCCCCCCCCCCCCCCCCCCGGCGCGGTGACACTTACAAGTTTGATGAGATGACCGCTCGAGTTGAATGCTGTCCACGAGCCTGCCGGTATAGAAATCAATATCATTTTTAGCCGCCACAACAGAGTCCGACATTATATCAACTTGAGACGGCGCTTCATCGCTTCCTACCACACGGTTGTTGTTGTTGTTGGTGTCGTTGTCGCCGCAATCATTGAACACGGTTGCGTCGCGTACCGCCGACGCAGCCGGTCTTGTTGGCGACGAATCTAGCTGCTCTGCCGGCGGCGGTATTTGAGAACCGCTCTGTGACATGCTCACTAAGCTATTGTTCTAACCGTTCCGAGACTTTACACATGGTTTCTCCGCCCTATAGCCCAGTTTTATTTGCTTGCTGCAAGCTGCTCGGTTCGACGTCCTCGACCAAAACGCGAGCCTGAAAATGGTCGTCGTCGACACAGACCCAACCCCGGCCACGCGTTCACATTATTATTGTCCGGGGAGGGTCTTCAGTCTCGAGGTTGGACCACACGACAGTACAGGATGCTCTAGGAAACAATGCCCAAGTGCTTGCACGTCTGAGTGCTATTACAGCCTGCCGAGTAGGCCCCTTATCAATAGTGTTGAAGTATACAGCATTGAAGCAGATATCGTCCCGCCTGGGCGCGGGCGGAGCGCTGGCAATGGATCCGGGCCCTCCGACCTGATCTCGCACCGCCTCAAACGCATACAAATGCGTAATCTGGTCACACTAGTGTAAATAACATATCCCCCGGACAGATCTACAAACCTCTTGCACTCGTCTTCTGTGCGATTCTTCCGCAAAAGATCCCTTAAAAACAGTCCATTGGCGGAAGGCAAAAAGCATGCCCTTGGCCGCTCTCAAGTTACCCGGATCAATACTACTTGGCTCTCAACTACAAACACCTCGAAGCTCACGTCTCCGGAAAGCGGGACGGGACCGAACGAGAAAAAAACCAAGTCCCGGGACGAGAGAGAGAGCGCAGCAGAGAAGCTCGTTTTCCCACACAAAAACTCTCTCTGGTTGGTCTCTCTATCCTCGACAACGAGCAATCACCACCAAAGATCTAATACGCGACAATGACTTACTGGAAAGAAGCCGGTCTCACGTAAGTGTGAAAAGTTGACACGGCTTGGGAACTGATGGATTCTGGAGCGAAGTTGCGAGAACAAGATTTGACGAATCGGGATGAACCTCCCTCCCCCCCCCCCCCCTTCTCGTCGAGGTGAACTACTATCGAACGATCAAAGCTCAATTGCGGCCACAATCAGAAGTTCCTGACCGTGCGAATTGTATTTCTCCACTCTACTCGAGTCATGACTAATCAATGCAGCTTCAACAGATACGCGGCTATCGCTGCCCGCACCACCCGACGAGCTCTCAAGGAGAACAAGAGGATTGCTGCCGAGAAGCGCGAGAACCTCGAGGTCCGTGGCGCTTACTGGACTGATGGCAAGCGTATGTTTTCCGTGACTTTTGATTGAGTGACTTGATGGTCGAATGGATGCTAACATCTCCACAGAGGGCGAGTACAAGACTCAGCCTGAGAAGAAGTAAGGCGATAGACGGCGGGTGTCGAGCAATCGGAATTAGTTAAAGTGAATTAGAAATGTGAAGCGACTGATGATTGAATTGACCGGATAAGCCAATGCGTTTGCCGGCAGTCCTTTCCGACGTTCTCACTACTGCTCTTCTCAATTAGTCAAATAGCACTACTAAGCATTCATCACAACAAGGATTTAATAGTTCCACGTTGAAAAAAATAAAATAAATTGAAGCTAAAAGGACTGCATCTAAGGATTGTAAAAAAAACAATCTCAGTCGGTTTATATGATCTGCCAGGAATTATCACTGTTCCCGGCAAACAGCAGACATGATCTGGAGAGCGAGGGGCTTGTGGAAAGCTCACGAGAAATAGTTTAAGGTCATTCGCCGAGGCTTGCCAGATACAACCTATTTTTCAGAAAACAAGTAACAGTTCACCTTCATACCTATCATACCTCGAATAGACGGAACCAATACGCAAGTGGATCTGAAACCGCGCCGTCAGCTAGTCGGGATCGTAGCTTGGAGTAGCATCCGCAAGTATGTTACCTGAGCATTCGGCCTGGCGGTAAACATGGCGTTATAAACATTGCGTCGAGCTAATGCTGTGGCCTTTCCACCTTTTGCAAACTATGGCGACAAAACTATAACACCCGTACTGAGAGACCATCTTGATATCATTCAGTGGACAACTAAGATCGTTATTCCTATACCAAGTTTCCATACTCCGTACAAATATCAATACTGAGATCAACATGGACCCGCCTGATCCCGCTGCTGTTCAAGTAGCAAATGTGATGCGCCATCCAGTGGTCGTCCGATCGACTGACCCAGCAGCGAGACTACCGGCTGAGGTATTTCAAATGGTCACGGCATATCTTGATTTTCGAGATACTATGAGTGGTATGCAGGTAAGTGATCCATGCTCGTATCACGACCAAGCTTTTTATCTAATTGCAGATCTCGAGAACATGGTATTATCGCCTCTTGGGCACCAATGATTGGCATACAGTGAATATGGGACTTGGCTTACAGTGAATATGGGACTTTTACTGGAGAATACTTCAGCACCGCCAGGACTCAACCTGGCCGAATTAGCCGCAGACATTAGTCCGCACGTGCGTGAGCTACTTTTCCAGGTTGATGGTGAAGATCATCGCAGGGTACGGGCTGTTGCTCGTCAGATGCACGGATTATCTTCTATTAGCGTCGTGAACTGTAAAATCAGTCTTCCTTTATTGAGCCAGCTGATTAGAAACAATACAAACCTCGGAGATATTAAGTTGGTTGGACTGACATACCCATTGGGGCTGACATGTCGTGCGCTCTGTGTAACTGGCAGACATCTACCTTCACTTCGTTTGTATAATTGCACCATTGTTGATCTGGCTGTCCTAATAAGGTATCTTATTGCTGTCAAAGATACAATGACGAGATTGGAGGTAATTGGATGCCATTTAGTTGGCAGTGCTTCGATTTTGGGCTCTGTTCTGCTTGACTGCCATAATCTACGGGAGTTGGGACTAGACAATTTCGATTACGTTGCGCCGGTATTCGAAGCATTTGCCCTCCGCGGCGGGGTACCTATCGAGCATTTGTCTATTTGTGGCATGACCGCTTTGTCTCGAAACCTCTTTGTTCTCATGACTGGTAACTTCAACAATCTGGTTTCACTCGAAGTTGGAGGTACTCTTAATGATACAAACCACCTTTCAGCGTTCTTGCAAACCACCTTAGAACTTAGAAATCTCGAATTCAACTGTGCCGGCAACGCTCATACGATTAGGTTCAGGTCCCGTAGATTATGGCACCCGTGTAAAGCGCTTGCAAATCTTTCATAATCGGCAGACTGAGGATAAGAGAGATACGCACCCTCCAGATGTGTAAGCGTACCTTTGATAGACTCAATTACTCGCACCAGGTTAATCATCTCAATATGGCCGCAATCTACCAAAGCGAGCGAAGTGAGGCATCTACCTGTTGATATGAGCGTCGTGATTGCCTGGTTCATTGGTTGATACATTACGTGAAGACTGAGCTTTTGTAGATCTTTGTTGTTTTGGATCAGCGCACTTAGTGCGTCATAGGAGAGTGTATCGTTCTTCGTGCTGATTGAGGTCAAATTGTGCAAACCGCGAAAAACAGTCAATATGTTTACCGAATTATGAAGAGACAGCTGATCGTCTGGAACTTTATAGAAATCTGCATCTAGATGGTGCACATACGGATCAATAGTGCCGACTATATCGAGTACCTGGTGTACTGACAGTGTTGAGATGTCCCGCATAAAAGACTGTAGATCAACACCCGACCATAAACTAGAATGCAGACTGTGCGAACTCCAAGATTTGGAAACCTGCAAACAGTTTATAAGGTCTTGGGTATCGAGTTTTGAGAAGATAGAGGCAACTAGCTCAGCTGGGAGCACTTTTGTTGGGTCCATCGGGTGCGGTGAGAGTGGTTATTGAAAGTCCGTGATGGTGGTCAGAAGGAACCGCCGGATTGCAAAGACCATACCGTACGGGATTTATATATCTTTTAGTATAATGCCATTAATGCTTATGCCTTGCCATGCATGTTATTGTCGCCGCGCACGTGGTGTACGGCGATCAATGCAACACTTCTGTAGAGCAGCACAAGGCGGTCGTGGCTAGGGGTGACCGGCGACTTTCTACTGACCGTGATTCTGACTCTGAGAAACCAACCAAATGAGAAGTTCAGTAGTGCACAATTGACTGGAAATTAGCAGTTATACCACAGAAATCGCAAGCCAATCAATGAGCGTAGCGATTGCCTTTAAGTTGTTCCGTTCCGTAAGGTTTAGTTCGATTTCCGTAGCACCTTATAGGTGCGCAGTTGAGTTATTCCCAATATTGCGTGTAAATTCGATAAGTTATATTTCCCAATATTAAGTTACGTGTAAATTCGATATATTTCTGAATGCGCCTCGATTGATCCTAGACAAAAAAAAACAAGAAAAACGATGCCGATGGCTTTTTAGAGTCCAAATTTCGAAAGGTTCTGGGATAGAGTGTTTATTCGGCGCTTTTGTCATTTGTTCCGGTTCATACCTGTATTCAGACAAGCCTGCAAATACGTTCTAATTGCCCATACGTGCACGCGTAATTTGACAAAGCGAGATCTAACTCTGATGTTCCTGATGCCACGAGCACGGTGTTAAAAAATCAGCGAATTATTGGGCCTGTATTTCTGGCCTCGATTTTGGCCATGGCGACTACGCAACTTGACGAACCGTCGTCAGGCGGGAAAGAGAATGGTGAAAGCGAATCGGGGCAACGACTACGACCAGTGGCACCGAATTTTGTCGACATTACCACATTTTTTGTGACTGAATCGAAAAGTATAGAACTACCTATATATGGCTGACTGGAATTGCGTACTAATGCGGTGTCTAGAGCTCAGACCTGCCGAATATCTCATGCACGACGATTATCGGCTGTTCACCACCATCAATGCTCTAGAGGTATGCTTTCCAGTTCACCAGCGAGATTTTGACGACAGAAGCTAACCGGGTGATTTTTTTTGTCGTTTCTTTGCAGATTATGGATCCAAAAATGGACACGGGTCTTTTGGACATGTCGTCTTCAGATAGCCAGTTTAATACTGCACAAGGCCGATCCCCTGATGTTGTTCTCGGCGTCATGGATGAACTGTTCACTCTTGAAATGCTGTGGCATATAGGAGCATCGTTATCTCAGACTGTGTATACATGCATATATCTCGAACAGGCTCTCACCAACTACGCCTGCGGATCACTTCATACTGCGCATTTCGGTAGTTCGCCTGATCGGCCTCCAGTCTATGACGGGAGTGATCATGAAGCCGGGCTTGTCAACCAAGTTCTTCGATCTTACGTTCTTGCGACTGTCAAATCTCTTGACCTGATTCGACAGAGATTAGGATGCAAGGAGGTTCGTGAAGATGAAGATGTCGTGACCCCCACTTACTCTCTTGACTTGCTACAGTTCATACCGGCCCAGGGTGTGATACAACTAGTCGACAGCGCAATCCAATGGCTAGACGCGAATAGTATACCCGAGAAAACAAAAGCCATTGATGCATTGCGATCGAGACTCCAGTTTCGTCGGCAATTCCTGCTACTTCTCGACGAAGCTGACAATATGAAATCTACAGATCTGATTAGAGGCTACACGCAGCTTGCCGGCCTGATCTCACCGCTCAAAATGACCCATGACTTGGGAAAGAGGCTTGCTGGTGCGTTCAGTGACGGCATTCAAGGTCGACTTGAATCTGGGTTACCGCCATGGCCCAAACTTGAGCAAGATTACGACCGTGACGGGCTACCCACAATCGAGCGACTTTGCTCGGGTATGGTAACCATCCAAACTGTCACCAGATGCGAAAAGTTTGGTGAACTGATGCCATTTCTTGATGGTCTCATGGGACGCCAGACAACCGTACCATACGTGCGGGCATGCCTCGCCAAGTTGCTCTTTCCCACAGCTAAGATTCTCAATAAATTTACGATCCGGGACGCCATTGTAGAAGACATCTTTCTATTCAGTCGTCCGTCGGTAGCGATATTTCATGGTCCGACTCTTCCTACCGAAGTCGAGTCGGCCACTGAGTCGTTTCTGATTGACGCTGGAATTTGCATGCGGAATTTACTGTCGTACTCGTGCGAAAATAAGTCCAGATACAGGCGACTACTGTGTACGGCTTTACTGGATTGGGACTCGCTGCAAGTCACAAGTGAGAATCTGGAAGCCATGCCTGGAATGGATGTGTTTTCGCCACGCCTGGCGACCAGTGCCGGCGGCGCGATCGATCCTGTTATACTCGCTCTACCGCTTTCTAGTTGGGTGTACTATCGAAAGCTAGAGATCATGATTCAGATTGTGTTTCTCGGATTTGAACTTGACATCTATCGAATAGAAGAGTACCAGCTCATGATGTGGTATGGATTATACCTTACCGACGTGCTGATAAAGCACTTGACACGGCAAGAGGATATTCTTCGCAAGCTTATGGGTCATCCTTATTCGACACCGCAACCGCCGTCCGAGCGTGACTACGTTCAGTCGTTGATCTGGATCACTCAAATGCAAGCCCAAATGACCGCGTTTATGGAAACGGCGAGAGGATACGTGTTCCTGACGGAAGCGTTGAAGAAAGCAGGTATCATCGAGCCCATCGGTGGAAGATACAACTACACATCGCCGGAGCTGTTGTACCACTTACGGCTCAAACCGTTCCACACGGTAGGCGTGCCTGAGTGTCCAGATATTGCGATCTATAACGAAATGGTCGACTCGACCGGCCTGACCGTCGACAGTCTTCTTGCGTGTGCCAACGATGCACTGACAGAGGCCCGCACTTTAGCAGATTCGTGGTCGAAGCTCGATGTAGACTCTCAAGTCAACATGTCATTGGTAAAAGACTCGATGTTCGCTGACCGCCAGAGTCTGGTCCGAAGCTGTGTTGGATTAAGTGTTTGCACGAGTTTGCTCAAGGTCAAATTGTCATCAGCCAAGACCGGTGGGGACGACAACACAAAATTAAAACTGAACATTGCCCGTGAAAAGTATCACCGGTATTTTCCTGTCGTGACTCTGGCTGACAGTAGGCTAAAGCCGACCAATATTCCAGCATAATATATTTTAAAATTTTTTTTTTCATTAGGCTATGCTTTGTATAATATATTCTTTGTTAGATAACTATTCCCCACCCTGTCTCTCGTTCTTACAAGCCAAGTTCATCGGCATATGGCAGCTCAGTGACTTTGCCAGCAGCAGCAACTGCCTTCTTGCCACCCAGCAAGCTGGCAGCAGCTTTCTTAACCTTGTCAGCGGTAACGCCCTCGAGAGAGGTGACGACGCTGACAACATCTGGCAGCGCACCAGTGGCCAGCAGGCTGTTTCCGACCGTGGATAGAGACGCAGGGCCCTCAGTGAAGCCAACGTAACTGAACTTAGCGGCGGCAATGCCCTTCTTGAGAGCGTCGGTCTCGACACCGGACGCGACAGACTTGAGAGCGCTGACGGCGGCGTAGGCACCGGCGGCAACCTCAGCCGACGACTCACCGGAGACATCGATCGAGATTTCAGGAGCACCGGCGAACCAGTTGAAGTTGGCAACCGCCTTGCCGCCGGTAGCGACCGACAGCAGGCTCGAGCCTGAAGACCACTTGATGGACGACTTGCCGCCCAAAACGGCAGCTAACACAGCGTACTCTGGAGCAGTGCCGGCAGGGAACGCCAAGCTGATAGCAGAGCCGGCAGTAGTGGCAACGCGAGCATCACCGCCGTACACCTTCGACTCAGGAACGGCGGAAGCCGAGCCAGCTGGGGCGTCGCCGAGGAACTCGCCGGCGAGGCTGGACAGCTCCTCAACAGAGGCACCGCTAGCAACGATCGACAAGTTTGCCTTTGTGTAGAGGACATCCTTGGCGGCACTGATGGAGGATGCAGTAATGGAATCAGTCGGCTGAGCGTAAAGTGGCAGACCCAGGCCGGTTCTGTAGAGCGATGCCAGAGCAGCCTCGGAGGCCACAAACCCGGCGGACTTGGATGCAGTGACGGTGTCGTACTTCAGGAGCGGGGCGACGATCTCGGCGAGCTCATGACGGGCGAGCTGGGGACGGGCAAAAGTGTCAGACAGGGCCTCGAAGAAGTATGGCAAGTCGTCTTTGAAGAACTTGGCGCTCAATACGATCGAGTCACGGGACAGCGTGGACGACAGGGTCGCACCTTGCAGTTCACTCTCACGGGTTAATCTGAGCGCTGAGCAGTTGGTGGAGTTCTAGACAAAAAAAAAAAACATTAGCATGGGATAGTTCTTGAGCGCGCGTCGCACCAATTGCTCGATGAATTGCAGCTGGACTGTGGTTCTTTCGTACCTGGAATGCGAATCGCTGGAGAGCGTGAGACAAGCCTGGAGCAACCGAGTACCGGGATCCGGCCTTGATAACAAATGCAAGCGTGGTAAGCTGACTGGAAGACTCTTGGGCAGCAATCTGGATGCCATCAACAGAAGCAGTCGAAAAGCTGGAAGCGCTAGCAGTCGACGAAGCGAAGCAACGCCGAGCGGCAGCAGCAGCAGGCTTCACGACGACGACACGGGAAGCGGATCTGCGGGAAGCGGCGAGCATTGTTGTGATAATATCCAAAGCAATAGAGCAAATGCAAGGCCAATTGAACAGGAAAAAATGCCTCTTTTTGATTCTGACACTCAAGAAGCTCCCGATTTAACCTCTGTGATTTCCTTGAACTTGGGCTTCACGAGTTTTTTTTGAACAGACCGACCGACAACGACCCTCGACGAAATTCGCGATTTTGGCGGTTGAGCGAATCAAATTCTGCGCAATTCGTCCCGACCCGAGAACAGGCTTACTAGCCGAGGGTCTGGTGGAAACTCTATAGGGTTGTAGGGCTATATCGGTTAGGGCCTGGTCAAAAAACAGCTTGCGAGGGGTTCGTGTTTGGTTTTTTCAGGGGCTATTGTTAGGGCGGCAGGGCTGGATTCTTGTGGGAACCACATGAACTTGTAAAGAAAAAAAATATGGCTTAGAGGCAGAGCTGGGACGTGACCTGGTCAGAGAGGTCGACGAGAGGAGAACAAGATCAGATAAGCGACGAGAAACGAGGGTGATGTCACAGGTTTGTAGAATGCCTTTTTTTTTTTTGGATACTTACGGAGTATGATTTGCAGGCTAAAAAGATAGTTCGAGGAAGAGCTGGACCTGCTATTGCTGCGCGATGTGTATGGGGACCTGGCAGCAGTAAGTGTTTTGAATTTCTCACAGCAAACGACCAGTACGAAAACTAACGAAACAGACTGTGGCGGAGACGCTGTTCAAGCACGGCAGGCTAAGTATCCAGGGACTGGTACGATACCTCAAACTACCGTCATCTGCAATACAGAGGGCGCTGGTGGTTCTGATCCAGCACCGGTTCGTGCTCTATTGGTCTGGCGACGCCGACGACGACGAAGCGGCCGAGAGCAATGACGGACCAAGCAAGTCAGCTGCAGTGGTGACGTATATCGTGAACCCAAGTCAGATTTACCAGATCATTCGCGCCGGCTCGTTCGTCAACTACATTTCACGCCGGTTTGCCGGTGCGCCGGAGGCAGCCAACATCGTCAAGAACTTGCTGTTGTACGGGCACATTCGTGCCAAGGACTATCTTGATGCCATGCCCTCTTCACAGGTCGAGGCAGCTCGAAGGGCTCTGATTGAGCTGCTGAAAAGTAAGCTGCTCACGACGCTTAATAAGCACGAGTTTCACCCTGAGGCAGACTTGTACGCGACGATGTTTAAACGCAAGCTGCCGCAACGTACGACGACCATGTCGGAAGCCAAACGAGCACAGGCAGCCAATGAGGCTGCTCGGGGAGAGTTTGTCAGGCTGAAGAAAGTCCACGATGATCCTTTGGACGGGCTTGTTAAGTCGAATATAAAATCAGAACCGGGTACTAAGCGAGGAGCAGCAGCAGCTGCGGATGCTGCAGTCGGGCTGGACGACGATGCCGTGCTCACACTCAACTATGACAAGTACAATGTGCTAGTACGAGCTCGGATATTATGCGACCTGGCAAATCAACGAATCGGGGATGTGTCGGCCAAAGTGTACGAACAAGTTATGTTATGCTTGGAGCCTATGTTGTTTCGGTGTGGTTCAATCGAGGGGGATTCTGATTCTGACAAAAAAGCCACCGTGACTTCTCTAGAAATTTTACGGACGCTCGATCCTGAATTAGAGCTTGACCGGTCACTTGTGGGATCGAGCTCGTTGTCCAACAAGAGACGATCAAAAAGGCAAAATGGAGGGCCAAAACGGAAACGGGTCAAGAAAGAATACGGAGGAGATGTCGACGAGGACAATGATGACGATGACGATGACGATGACGATGATGACGACGAAGGTGAAGTGGAAGTGACAGGAAAGAAAGAGAGCAGATTGCAACTAATTAATCACCATCTGGGACTTCTCGCGAGAGGATGTTCACTGCCTTTTGTCAGCCGTGTTTCCAATCAAGGTGGTGGCGAATGGACAGTAGACTTTGCCACGCTGGTGCCGATCGTTCGTGAGCTGACTTACACGAAACTGATCACCCACAAGCAAGGCACGGTTGCGACCAGACTGCTGAGCATCATCCGCAAGCACGGCAGGGTGGACGAAAAACAACTAGCTCAAGTGGCCTTGCTTGCACCAAAGGATATCAGATCCCACTTGACTGCACTGCATGAGATTGGCTGTTTGGACCTGCAAGAAGTACCCAAAGGTGCTGACCGAGCGCCATCTCGCACATACTATCTGTGGTACCACCGTCCACGGCCAGCGTGCCAAATCATGGTTAATGCGGTCATAAAGACCATGGCGCGATGCTATATGCGCTTGAAGACTGAGCGACGAAGAAGACCCGCCGGTGTGGTGGCAAAGTTGATGAGAGAACACGGCGGAGGCGACATGGAAGTATCGCTATTGACCCCGGTTGAACGAGAAGAAGCAAGGAGACTGCTTAAAATCGAGCAAGTGCTGCTCATGCAGATCATGAGACTTGATCGACTTGTATTTATTCTCAGAGATATGTAATGTAATTTTTTACCTGCTTTTAACCTGTAGACTCGAGTGTTGAGGATACCCCTGAAAATTAACAAATCTCGAATCTGGCGGTCTGGTTAATTCAATTTGCTGAAGTCAACTAGCAACGGAGTAATGGAATCATCACCGCAACAAAATGACACAGTGGCTCCCATAGAGCCAATCACTACAAGCCTCGACGTGGCTCCGTTCAAGCTGTTCTGCCATCTCACGGTTCTAGCGACGACGATCGCCACCGCCAACACGCCGCCGCTGCCGCCGCCGACGACGACATCGAAGCCTTCACCGCATCCCATAATACTCCATGTCACAACATCAGAGTCTGTCGTGCCAAAGCTATCAGTCTTAGTGTACAGCTTACCATCGAAAACGACAACAACGCTTACCGGCGGCCAGCAGTCGGACTCGCTCGATTCGCTTGAGTTCGCGACCCGAGTTGCCAAGACCATAGCTAGCAGATACAACCGGCCGGTGTATGTGGGCGCCAGTGTAGGCGCGTATTTGAACTACGTCGAGGCTACAGTCAAGATTTTATCATTTCTGAGCGATCAATTGTCATAAATAGATTCCCTAATGTCAAACTATGCAGGTTTTAAACTTCCAAGTAGTAGTTCAGGATCATGGCGCATAACAGCCCGACGCACACTACCACCGGGCCGAATGGTGAATCCAAGTGTTTGCCAGACCGCATCTGGATTGCCTTGACTCGTTTCATGTACACGCCGTAACCCCATGCGCCAGTGAACAGCGTTAGGGCAAAGTAAGCGTATGCTAACATATGAGCGGTACGATTGTATCTGCCAGCCGCGTTGTAAAGACCGAACGTGATCGCCGACAACAGAACCGTGACTTGCAGCCACTTGTTGAACGTACGTTCATTGGCAAGCCACACCTTGGGCTCGACCATGGCTTCTCCAGACTGTGTCAGTAGCCGCTTGGGACGCTCCACACCGGGTGGCAGCTTAAACGCCTTGGCGCTTCTCTTGTTCTGGCGGCTGGTGAACCACGATTTACGCAACTTGCTTGGTCCGTCGTGGCGACGACCACGACGACGGCGGCGGCGGCGGCTATCGCTGGAACCAACCCCATTCTCGTTCTCATCGTCATCAGATGACGACGACGACGAAGCGTCATCATCATCGTCGTCGTCGTCATTATCATCATAGTCATCATCAAAATTGATCAACTGCTGCCGTTCACGCTCGGTTTCGAGTTCAACAAAGCTGCGCATTGATATCGACCCATTACGACCATGAGAGTTTGGCGACGACGAAGACGCAGCCGCCAACAGCGACGCAACCGCGGCAACCGCATTTACTCCACTGTTGGCACCGGACGACGACGACGACAATGTCGCGGCGGCGGCGCCAGACGTGGTCCGGTGCAGAGACAGATCGAGTGGCTGGTCGCCAAATTTCTTACGGTTGAGCTCCTCAGCATACGCCTGCTCAGGATCGCGACGAATGTCCCGCTCAAGTTCAGACAACCAGTACGGCAACACGTTGATATACTCCTCGTCATCGAAAAGCATGGCAACACCGTGAGCAAACTTGGAAAATTTCGGCGCTTCTTTGACCAGGTGTGAGCTCATCAAGTCCTTGACCCAGCTTGGCCGAATTTTCTTGTCTCCCGGCCGCATGGCCACCTTGATGTCAAGTACGGCATACGGGAACCGGGAGATCTCTCCCTTGCGGATGGTCTTGAACGGATGCTCAAGTCCCATGTCATCAATGTCGTGACGATGCCAATCATCGGGATCCCGACATGGCCGGGTGGCGTCGAACGAGTCCTCTCGAATCAGATCGATGTCGTTGTCAATAGAGATCCTAACCCGGTCATCGTCAGGAATCTGGAAAGCTATTCTTGAGTACACCGATCGCAAAATTGGCAACAGCCCATTCGACCTTATAAAGTCTTGCATCTCTGTCACGACGGTTTGGAATTTATTCACGTCTGCAGCCGGAGCGTTTCGTTCCCGCATTTTGCGAACGGATTTTTCCATAGAGTACGTGCCATCGATAAACGGCTTCACATACTTTGCCTTGATGGGAACACGCTGCTCTTGCACTGATTCGTGATCCTCGGGGTCCACGAATCGTCGCTCGATAAATATTTCTGGGTGGTTGCTGAGTTTCCCGTACCACCGCAGACGCAACGATGACGCTGTCTCACGGGACTCAAGCTTCTCGAGATAGAGATTAAAGTCGGGATTGTCGAAATAAAGATTTGTGATGGTTGGGTCGGGCGTCGACAGGTTGACAACTTTGTTCGACTGGGGATTGTAGATAAGCAACGGCAGATGACGAAGAATGAAGGTCTTTACTTCCATCAGGTTATCAGGATGCACCCAGACTGCTTTAGTTAGCCAACGCTAAACCATGACGCATGTAGCTTGAAACATAAACCATTAGACCATAAGTCAACTTACACTTGAACGATTTAAACACGGTTCCCTGCGTGCTGGATACGGCTGGAGCCAACGATGGCTGGGGAGCCAGTGGGTTGGCATCCAGCGGGTTCGTGCCTGACAGGGCGGCGGCAGTAGCCGCTGGCTTGTTATCACGAATAAATGCATACAGCGACGACAGTTTGTAAAGAATCGGCGAGTAGTTCTCCGAGTTGAATGGCAGTGCTGACAGACGGACCTGCAGAAGCGGACGGACCGAGTATTGTGAATAGAGTCGATCGTGCTTCTTGACGATCTTGAAGAACCCGGTGTAGTTTAGTCTGGTGAATTTCTCCAGCTGCTGGGCCTCGGCCAAGATCTTGTCGAGCTGCTTTTCGAACGAGTCCAGGTCGATTTGGTTGGACGTGGACGTATTCGTGATGTCGTTTTCCGCCTCGGTGGCAGCCAGCTTGTCTTTCAGGTCGGCATACTTGTGAGATTCGAACGCGTACACTTTTTCCAGTTCAGCATCCAGCGCCGTCACGAACGTCGACTCATCCTTCTCGGTCCAAACCGACTGTTTAGCGGCCCGAGAATTCTTGTTCTTTGACGAGTTCGATGACGACGACGGCGGTTCTTGTCGGCCTTCATCGGAATCTTTGAGCAGCCGCTTGAGCTTCTCATAGTCAATGTAGGAGTCCTTCCAAGGAGGATAAGCCTCGTTGAGCAGCTTCACTCCGAAGAACATTTCTCTGGTCAGACTTTAGCCAAGAAAAACGAACCAACGAACGACTGAACCAAGAAAAGAAGGAAGGCAGGAAGGAAGGAGAAGAAGAAACCACGATGTATGGGGGGCCAGCGATGGATGATGATGATTTCCTCGACGACACGAAACCAGATTGCCGTAGTTTAGGTTACCCACCCAGTCGGAGCCTATTTGATGTTTGCCATATGGAGTAATTACATGTGCTCGATATTACGCTGTTGGGAAGTATTCAGATACGCCCCGATGGAGAGCGCATGGCCCAATAAAGTCGTTTAAGCAGGCAACGTGTGCTTGCTGGGAGCAATTTAGTTACGCTCGCTCGCTGTACAGTGGACCCATCCAATCCAGAGTTTAAAGAGGACAGACGCGACCGGTTTTTTTTTCTTTTCTATTAGACACGAGAGAATCTAATGAACTGGACCAGAAACCGGCTGTCGAACTCCAACGTGGTGGAAAATGGAAAAAAAAAAAAAAAAAAAAAAACGCCCCGAAGCGTTGTCGCGGTTCGCTTGCCCCCGAGGAGGATCGCAGAGACTGTCGTTAAGATCAGATCGAGTGTGATATTGGCCAGAACGATGGCAGAACGACGCGCCAGAACGTGCAGCAAGGGTCTGCAGAGCACGTGCGTGATTGTGACCCACCAGCAAGAACTGGTGGGATCAAGATGAAGACGAGGGTACCGAGCACGGCATAAGGAGATCGATGACCATGATGCGCGCCGGGCGTCGTCTGCTTGAACCGCCGGTGGACCTGGCATGGCGTCAACGACGCGCTGCAGTCAGCTGTAGATGTTTCCTACGAAGGAGAAGGAGAAGAAGGAGATTCCAGAATACCCCCCCCCCCCCCAAGAAGACATTGATGTGTTGTTGCCATCCAGCGTCACTCGACGCCTCCCCGGTCGATGCCGTACAGGGTGCTGTCGCCATCGTTGTCGATCCCATTTGCCAATTTCGTCCGAGAGGCTGAGCTGGAGGAGAATGAGCACCTGTTCCGGACTATCGCTTCCGACGACGTCGACGAGAACCAGGGGGAAGTTGAGAGACTCGTCCGACGTCGTCTCGATCGCCAATCTCGCTGCAGAATCTTCTTCGCTCCAGCTTCTACGGAGAGCCCCCCCCCCGCGGGATACAACCTGACCAGCAACTATCTTTCTGTACCTCTGCAATAATTTTTTGTAACTCGCGTATCTATTATATCTATTGCTACCTATCCTTGCTGGAATACGGGCAAAAAACACCAGGTCTAGGCTGCATCCGGCTCAGGTTAAACCGCCGCCGCCGCGTTAGTTGCGGCTTTTCTGCTTCACGGTCGGGCGTCTGAGCCGGGTAATGAAAAATTCCAACCGGGCCCCCCCGGCGCTGCTTCCATCACACAGCAGCATCAAACAGAAACCACCACCGGTCCCCCCCCTGATGATGGCCTTGTATTTAGTCGGCCAGACACCCTCAAGAGATCTCCAACCCCCCCGCGCCGGACGAGGATCTGGCAAGAGCAGAAGTTGCCCCCCCCCTGCCGTCGTCAGCTCATTTGCCCCAGTACGACCATGATCCGTCTGAGCCCGGCCATGCGTCGCGGCATCGTCGTCGCGCTGGCGGCGTTCATCGTCCTGCTCACCGTCGCGACGACCGTCAACCAACGCGTGAGTTTTCCCGTTACTATCGACCACAGTCAGGACGAGTTTGAATATTTCGTTCGTGGTTCCAATGACGTTGCTATTGTTGATACCCCACGGCAAATCCGGCCTCGGCGACCGTTCAGAAACGGCGCCAGCGGCGCCAGCGGCGGCGGCGGCGGCGGCAGCAGCAGCAGCAGCAGCAGCAGCAACTCAGTAGCTCCTGATCTGTCGACTCGACTACGGCGGCATTCCACTCCAGAGCACGACTTGTTACTAGCCGACAGAGACTCGGCGCTTCTCAACGAAGCCAACGCCAGGCGGGATTCTGTGTATGCTGCTACGGTCGCCTCTGGGCGACAGCTGCCGCGCAGGTCTCGCTCTCGCGCTCGCCAACCGCTGTACGACAACCAGATCATGGCCGACGCGCTCCCTCAAAAAGATGAAGACGTCATTTTTCTGGGCCGTCATACACCGCTGAAGCAACAACCTCTTGGGCATCACACGAAAGATGCTGATGCCGTCGCTGCTGCTGCCTGGGGTGCCGACGCGACAAGCGCGGTACGCACACCAACAATCCCTGCTGTTTCTTACTTATATCCGGATTTTTTACATGACACGTTGATTTTGGGACAGGACTAACTGAATAGAACCCGTCGAGAAAAGCCGCGGTGCAGATCAAGACCCCTGCTGTTGCCAAACAATTGTCCGATCGTGGCACGCTGCCGCGATCCGTCGCCAAAGAGCGCACGGTGCATTTTATTCTCCCCGCCACCCAGATCAACAAGCTGGTGTGCAAAACACTGTTTTCAGCCGGCCTAAATGGCTATCCTGCACCAATATTGCTAAACTTCAACTCGGTGTTTCGTGACGCTGAAGAAGCCCGGTTTATGAAGATCGCTGCTATCCACAGATACCTGTCGCTGCGCGTGCATGACGATGATCTGGTTATCATCATGGACTCATACGATACGTGGTTTCAATTGCCGTTTGAAACTCTGATCAAGCGTTACTATGTCACACAAGAACGTGACCGGCAAAAATATTTTGCCAAGTTCCAGAAACTTGATACTAGCCCTGATTCGCCAAAGGGATCAATCACCGTGTCCGAGTCGGTGGCTCCAGGCGCGGACGATTTGGATAACAGTAATGTTCGCCGTAGAGATGCCGCTTCCGCGCCACCTCCACCACCACCACCACCACCACCACCACCACTGCCACCTGCAGGCGAGGAGCAACAATCTTCGTCCTCATCATCAGGTGAAGCAATTGATGACGATGATATCGAAGATATCGCGCCTTTTGCCGAGCACGTCATATTTGGTGCCGACAAAATCTGCTGGCCTAACAAGCGAACATCTGCTGCTTGTGCCAATGTACCAAATTCAACCTTACCTGAAGACATCTACGGACCGGAAACAGATCATGATCTGTACGAGTTCAAAGTGCGGCCTCGATGGCTCAATTCGGGGAATATCATCGGTCCGGCCAAGGTTTTGAAGGAGATTTACATGCGAGCGTTCGAAGTGCAGCAACGGTCCCGTCTGCATTTCTCCGATCAACTGATCTTGGCGGACATCTTCGGCAAGCAGGATCTTCCGATCCGGATCGATTACGAGTCGTATTTGTTCCAGACCATGACTCACTCTCACTCTGACGTGATGTTTATCTACGAAGACATGGTAGAGGAAGACGAAAATCCCGACGATGAGGTGTTTGATCCCATCACCGGGGACTCTTCGCTGGTTGGGCCTGCCAATAGCGACGAAAAACGAACGTCGTTTGATTCGGAAAAAGTAGACGCTGCATTTTTCCGCAAACCTGTTCGACGGCTTTCGAACAAGCACTTGGCATGGAACAGAGTATCCGGCGTGGATCCTGCGGTGCTTCATTTCAACGGACCCAAGGTTGCGTTGGAAACATGGTGGAATAAAATGTGGTGGGTGCACGACCAATCACCGGTACATCGGTTGCAGAGACTCAAATACGTGCGTCGCACATCCGGCGCATTCGTTGACGACGACGGCCGTCATTTCCAGCCATGGAAAGAAATGTGTGGCAAGTTCGACATGTTCGAATACACACCGTCACCATTCGACAATGTTAAACTGCTGCCGGGCGCACCTCCATCGCTCGACCCTGAACCATTCAGACTAGGCATGAACCCTCGCAAGTCTCCTTCAGACGTATTACGTGATCTGTCGAAGATGCGAAGTGATCAAAACAAGAAAAACGGACATTAATTTCTGATAAATATTTTTTTTCCTAAGCTATTTAATCTTTTGCCTTTTTTTTTTTTTGCATTCCTATCTATAGTTTTCTCGGGGTGTTTTGTTTTGATTGACTTTGTGCATGTATCTTAGTATCGCTGTGCTTTATGGGATTTATTTTTTATTTCTATGTGTACCCTTTTTATTTTTATTTTTTACATAATATGTAATTTATATATATATCTACTCAAAACAAGTTCTTCATGGCTTCACCTAGTTTCTCAATCTTGCTGTTCCGCACGTTAAGCTGGTCGAACGCAGCGTTGAGTTGGTCGATCCGATCGTTCACAGCCTTTAGTTCCTCGGCAACAATTTTTCTGATCATCGTCTCGGTCGTAGTAGCGCTAGTTTTCTGAAGTTGCTTAGCGATTTCTGTAGACATTTGTTGTGTCAGCTGTGAGATGTCAAGAGGCTGCATTTTATTTGGCGCTGACTCAATTGGAGCCGGAGCCGGAGCAGGAGCAGTTTCCGGGGTAGATGTATCGTGGTTAGGAGCGCGAGAAATTGGCTTCGACGGCACAGGAGCGACTGGAGGAGTATCAACCGAAGACGGCGCAACCGACGGCGACTCAGCAGGTTTGGTGAGGATCTGTTTCTTTCGCAGTTTGGCACCCGTGCCGGGTCGGAATGAGTACGGGGCTGGTTCGGGGGCTACATCAGCTGCTTCGGCAAGTTCCTTGTTAGCCGTGATTGCTTCCTTTGCGGGCAAATCCTTTGTGAACTTCTCCGGAGTGGACGACAAAGTCTTGGCGGCGACAGCAGCGGCGGCTGAACTGCCGTTACCAACCGGTGTACCCAATCGTTTGTTTCTGATCGAGCCAAACGGCACAATACTTCTCTTCTTGGGTGTGCCAGAGGCGGCGCTGATAGAGCCATCATCACTGGATCTGGTTTTGTCGCCGTTGGACGACGCCATACTGATATCTCCCGTCGTCATAGGCGACGCCCTGCCGTTTCTAGCCACGTCGTCTTGAGGAGCAGAAGCAATTGGAACCGGACCAACCACACCAGGCAGAACACCACCCGTAGGCTCGATCATTGATTTTGGAACCGGGAATATCGTCGCTCCAGCAGAGTAGCAAATATAAAGATCCATCACCGCAGAATCGTCGTCAGTGATATCGAGCAATGTGAAAGACACGATTTTGGTTTCGGAAAAGAACGTGTACGACGATATCGACGACACACTGGCAGCCAATGGAGATGCGCTAGCGGACTTGACCTTGCAGTACGAAGCTTGGGTTGCACCTGCCGGATACGAGCCAACAGGAGCGAATGATAGTTGCAAGAAATCAAACACGTTGCGATCAGGCGATGCAACCACGACAGTACCGTTGGCGTGGCTTACCGCCACAATACTGAGAGCCTGGGTACCCGCCACCGGCAGATGAATTTCTTGCACGATTTGCATTCCAGCAATATCCCAAATGTGGAATGAGTTGTTTTGATTGAAACCTAGAAGCAGAAATCGAGCTGGAACTTTGGCCGCAATCACATCCGGCGAATCGATAAAGTTTACAGACGTGTACTTTGTGCTGCCATGTGGCTGGAATGTGGCAACCGGACTAGCGATCGTAGCCTTGTCGGCACCCTTTCCAAGCGCAGGAAGAGTCGACACATCCCATATTACAACATGACCAGATCGAGTGATATTGGCAATCACGGTGTCATCCGGCGAATACACCAAATCACGCACCCCGAGCTTGGCATCAAGCAACACAGCCTGGTTTCCAACCTTTTCAGACAGATATGCCCGTCGGACATCAATAAAAGACCCCTGTACAAGTGGGAACACATATATACTCTTGCTACTGGTAATGGCGACACAGCTGGCATCACTGGGCCAGCAGACACGAGATTTGGGGATGTGTTCTGAATTGAACCCAAGTTTCTCGATCCGGAGCATCTTGGAATATTTTTGCCGAACTGGCACGTTGAACGACTTGACACAAATTTCCCAGACTATGATCTCGTTATTGACAGTTGTCGACACCAATAATGTGCCCTGCGGTGTCGGCTTGCTGGAAAAGAGCAGGTTGGTAATCCGGCTGTCTTCATGCCCCGTTAACACAACAGCCGAGCCGTCTTCTTGACTAAGCACTCGAATTCCACCATCAACAGGGTAGGCAATATAGTCTTCATTGGTAGCCAAAACATTACGATCGAAATCGCTATGATCTCGGACGAACTTGGCGATAGGCGAGCATTGATCCTCACTGATAGAGCCAGAAGACGGGACTGAGGACATTTTCATTGATTGACCCGGGATGTTCTTTGGAAGAAGGAATCCACCTGTCGCTCCGGTTGTCGGCACGGTTGCTGGTGCAGCGGTCTCAGTTATCTCAGTTACTGGCGCAACAGAAGGAACGGGCGAGGGTGTACTCTTGGCACTCATGAATGAGATCGCTGAATCCACAGGAGCTTGCCTTGGAATAGGGTCGATGGAAGGTTCAGGTGTCGGCTCCTTGGACGGGCTCTTGAGCGGCGACGAGGCCTCTAGTTGGTGGAACGGGTTGACATACGTGAATCGAGTCTGCTTCTTGGTCTTTGGCTTTGACTCCACTGCTACCGGTTGATCAATTGGTGAATCATCTGGACTATCCTCTGACGATGACGCCGGTCTGGCAAGCACACTGCTTGCGATCGCTGGATCAACAAACTGTGATGTTGGTTTAGCCTTTGGCTTGAGTAAGTTAAGTAACGTTGACGAATCCATTGTAGTTTGTATCCTGTCCGACCAAAAAAAAAAATGGCGCGAATCCGATCTGAAAGCCAAATATATTCTAGACGTGATGTGTCAATATACAATAGGCGATTGATTCGTAGCACGATGCACACGGCATTGAGACAAAAAAAACGTACCAGTTAGGGGGATGCGCGTAAACGAGATAATATAGCCAAGGTAACTGAAATTAGTACACTCGAATTACCGACTAAGCTTGGATTGCCAAACTTACTTATGATGGACGTGCAGGCAGATTCAGGTGGTTGGCAAAAAACCTGCAGGATGATGATGATGATGATGTTTGCGCGTTTTGCAGATTTCGATTTTTGTCGTTTAGGGCTGTCTGTCGGTCGGGCCTTTGTGCTGCTTTTGAATTTTTCCAGCAAATTTCCCTTTGCCAAATGCTCGTGTCACGAACCGGAATCATCAATAGATCTGCGCGTCAAAATCCAGAAAAAACTTATATGATACTGCCGCTGTACGATTGACGAAGATGTCGCAGTTCATTGGAAGTAAAATTTCGCTTTATTCAAACAGCGATATCCGGTAAGTCTTGACCGCCGCCGACCTTGACGACTTGCGCGTCTGGCGCAAACGGCACGTTGAATTATTGCGGAGCTGACAGGTCACTAGATATGTCGGAATATTACATGAGATCGACTCGGAAAAGTCAACCTTGACGTTGAAAGATGTGAAGTCAATGGGATCCGAAGGGCGCAAGGCCAATCCTGCCGACGAGGTTCCTCCTGGGGGTATGGTTTTTGTCTGCATCGACGATGTTTTGGAGAATTTTCAAGCCAAAACTAACAATCGACCTTAGACAATGTGTATGAATATATTCAATTTCGTGGATCGGAAGTTAAGGATCTCGTGATTGATTCGGCCGAGCCACCAGCTCCTGTTGAGCCACCGGCCCCTGTTGAGGCCCCGGTTACCGTGAAGCCACCGACGATTGCCAGTCCAAATGTAGGTGTATACCCTGGATGATTTGGCCACGCTAATTGGATGCTTCGGGAAAAAAAAGGAGGGGGGTCTATTATGATGAACTATTTACGGATGTTTAAAACTCATTTCCGATGTTGTGCTTTAAAATCATGTGGATACTGCCGTTGCCTTCCTTCTGACTTTGTGCCCCCCTCTTTCGCCGTTGTATCAGATCTGCCGGGTCCGGATCATCAGTTATTAAGAGGTGGAATGCTAACAAACTACTCAAGGTTCCTGGAAATATACCACCACAACAATATCCTCCCTACATGCAGCAGCAAATGCCTCAGGGATTTGCTCCACCACCATTCTACGGACAGCCGCCGTACATGCCGTACCCGCCACCCCCATTTGGTGCTATGCCTCCACTTCCGGGTCAGCAGCAGCAGCAGCAGCAGCAAACTCTACCTCCACAGCAACCACCTATGGCACCTGCGCAGCCACCACAACCACAGCAGAAACCGGTGCGTCAGCCCGCGGGTCCTCCACCATCAACGCAGCAACCTCAAGAGAGCAAGCCATCACCAGCGTTTAGCGGCCGGGCCAGTGTTGTACCTGCGGTACCGGTGCCAAGTAAGCCAAAACAACAACCTCAGGCAGCAGCTCAATCTTCGCGGTCGACTTCGAAGCTTGCTGTAAATGCTGCGGACGAGCTTGCGAAGAAGATGGCAAGTATGGGCGTTTCGGAGACGAAGACTGAGCCAAAGACGACACCTACCGTTGCCGCCAGCGTACCTACGTACGCTCCAGGTCCTGCTACAACAACAACTACTACCACAACTACTACAACCACTGCTGAGCCTAAGAGCCGGTCAGGAGCTCCTGATTCCGGCCGTGGAGGTCGCGGTGGCCACAACTCTCGAGGACCTGTTGTGCCATCAAACGATTTTGATTTCCAGAGAGCAAACTCCAAGTTTGACAAAGATGGAGTCAGCAAAGAGGTGGACGATGAATCCGCTGCTGCTACGTCGTACAATAAGTCTTCTTCGTTTTTCGACAACCTTTCGGCGGGAACCACAAACGACCCCGCATTGCGCGCCCAGGAGCGAAAACTTAACCTAGAGACTTTCGGGCAGGTTGCTGTTGATACCACGGGCCGGATCAGAGGTCGCGGACGTGGTGGCCGGGGTGCCTACCGAGGTCGTGGCCGAGGTGGTCGAGGACGTGGTGGCAATGTCCCGATCGCTTCGCAGTAAACGGTCCAGTAATTCACGACTGTAATGGCTTCTGGTGTAAATTTCTTTTTTTTATATGTGCTAATATGTGAAAAATCTCTCGGCGTGAATATGATTTATTTGCCAGTCTGTCTCCTGTGTTATTTGTAGCTTGTTGTACGTTATTATCTGTCTTATCATAAAGTCTAAAACATGTGTCAAAAATTTCGTTATCCGAACTCGAGCTCTACGTATGGTGTAATATCGATAAATCAGTTTGACTAAAATTAAGACATAAAAAGTAGCAAGACAGCGTGACATAGAAATAACCTGATAGACAAAACCAATAGCCAATATGAAGAGAAAAAAGTAAGGGTGGATAAACGCAAACGATAGAGCAATGAAAGACAAAAAAATGAAAAAAAAAAAACGCGAAACAATATTTTTTTTCGAGCACGGAAACACAGGTGAATCCAATCAATCTTCGACAGAGCACCTTCATTCATTCATTCCGTCGGATGAAAACTATAACTAGCTTATCCCATGTCAAAATAATTGAGTGAAAACCAAAAAAAAAAAAAAAAAGAGAAGAATAAGAAGAAGAAGCAACACGCACGCTGATAGACTGACTGCCACCCTCAACCATAATCATATCGTAACACACACAATTTAGCCTACGCGATTCAGTACGCTTAGGCAGCAGCCACCTCGTTAGGGCACTGAGCCATGACATGGCCAGACTGCTTGCACTTGTAGCAAACACGGTCCTGCGCTTCAGGGCACTCACGAGACAAGTGTCCCAAGTCACCGCAGTTGTAGCACTTCTGGCCCTGGGTGCAGTCGCGGGACAAGTGTCCGAATCCACCGCACGAGTAACAAGTCTGGGCGGAGTGGTTTCCTCCGAACGAGTTGCCGCCAGCAGGAGCACCGCCTTGGGTGCAGCTACGGGCAATGTGGCCGACCTTACCACACTTGTAGCATTCTGCACCAGATGCCACGTTGAAAACAGGAGCAGAACCAGCGTTGGGGCATTCGCGAGAAATGTGACCGGTCTCGTTGCACTTGTAGCAAGTCTTTTCTTTGGGAGGAGCAGTGCAATCACGACCTTTGGGTACGCGGTTAGTTTGAACATACGACCGGTTCCATCAACCAAGTATACATACTCAAGTGTCCCTCGTTACCACAGTTGTAACAAACAGGGGATCCTCTTTTGGGGCAATCACGGGCCTAGTCATGAACAGTTAGTATCACTCATCGCAATGCGCGACATAAATGGACAAATGTGTGAGAGGGCATTTGAAACAAAGGTAGGTAACGAGTTGGAACTTGTAGATCACCGGCAAATCATCGTCCCCATACATAAACCGCCACAATATTACGCTTGCTTGTGACTAGGAGGTTGCCAAATCAAGGCCACGCCAATCCCTCAAAGTCCTCGTCCTCATCCCCTCTCACTCTCACCACTCGCATGTGGAAAGCATTCGAATTGCATTATAAGGAGTGCCATACCTGATGACCGGTATCGCCGCCTAAGGAACTATGTAAGAAACTCGACCCCAAAATTAACAAAATAAAGGTATTCAAATACAAGTACAGTGCCAAATTCATAATCTCATGGTAACAATGATACAAAATATGGAACAAGCGAGCTTCTGGAATAGTCGGCGGGTCAGCATTCATGCTACACCCGTCCGCTCCAGCAAGACAAGGCTTTTCCTCGCACTCATGCTCCACGTTTGGTCATTCATAAAACAACACTCCGATAGAAAACACTCGTTGAACATCTACCAATTGTTTGCAGGCAAAAAAAATAGAAAAGAAAAAGAAAAAAAGGAAAGGAAAAGAAAACAAAAAACGGGAAAAGACCAGAAAACCAAAACACAATAGCAACCGAGTACGCCCGGCCTATATGAGCCCGGAGCTGGGTAGCATTCAATCTTTAACAGGTTCAACAAAACAGGTCTGACAAGACGGGCCCAATTCCACTTTGAAACAAACCAGCCGGCGAGCCGAAGAAGAAGTAATGTTTTCAGTTGCCGATCCAATGGAGATTCGAATTGGATATCGATCCTAGCAATCCGAGATATACACAAATCGTGAACCGTAGAGCAAACAATAAAATGGCAAAGCAAAACAGAAAAGAAAACCAAAGAATCAATTAGAAAAAGGTGTGTATCATACAGTTGTAGCAGGATCTAGCGAATCCGCCAGGGCGAGGAGCCGATTGAATAGGAAGTTGCTGGGCTGCTGAGTCCATTTCCAATACTACTGATGATTGCAAATAAGTACTTTCTGCAAAAAAAAAAAAATAAAATCTCCGACGTTTTAAACCGAACGGGGGATCTGTGAAGTTGATACGAACGAAAGAAATAAACCGAGAAGCAAAAAATTGTCTTCCCTGTTTTGCGCTAGAGATTTTGCTCGTTTGTCTGCGCGGCGGGCACCTGACCTGCGCCCTCGAAATTAGATCGAAAGGGGCAGCAGCGACAAGCGACAAAAACTCCCGTCGCTGAGCTCTGCGCGGAGGAGCTGGAACGAACGAGCTACAATTTGCATCTATGAGAACACCTACACGGCCTGCTATTTGAGTGCTGATGCTGCTACTACTACTACCGTCTGCTTGCGTCATAGAATATGCTAGCTACATGTGTGCTGGATCAGGCCTTGCATGGTAACCGCGCCGATAACCATGACAGTGACTAAATCTGAAACCTGCATGAATGCCTATATAGCATCTCCGCCATATCAAGCCGTGTTTAAGCTAGCATTGATGTAGTTATTCCAAAAGGTCGATCTTGAACAATGTAGCTCGAGCGTACTGTATTGATGAGAAGGGCTCTGTGATGCACATCTAGTCATACAGTCTGGCAAGACATGGGTGGCACATTCATCAAGACCTGGAAACCCATTAATAACCCAAACATGCGCCAAAATGTTGAAGTAACTGGATGGTGCATATCTATTGACAGATAATAACTGCAATACGTATAAGCTTCGAACTGTCAAAGCACAGATTTCTGTCTAGCTGTTTCACAAACGAAGAAAGCTGTTGACAACGCTCGCTTCCCTGACAGGCATCTACAGAAATGGGCATATAGAGACCACCAGCTACCGGACATTCAATTCTCCGACCGGTAGGTTCAGTCATATGTGCAGAGTCGAGAGATGTGGTTCTGCACAGAATGCACACGTGGTAAAACAATCAACCTATCAGACTCGATGTCCAGCAGTTTATTTGATCTATTACACTAAACAGCGCAGAAGTGAGGCAATCTGGCCGAGTTGGTCTAAGGCGTAAGATTAAGGTTCTTATCTCTTCGGAGGCCTGGGTTCGAATCCCAGGGTTGTCACCATATTTTTTACTCTATCTTATAATTTTTTTTTTACTTCTATCTTACTTTACATCAAAAGATGTAGACGGTTGGTCAATTAAGAAAGCATATCTGACTGACCAATTAAAAAAATCATATATTACATAGATGAGATGATGGTATACGCTACAGCCGTTTTAACAACTGGTGCACACTAATCCACATTGTCCATTATAGGAATTGCGAGCATAAGCTTTTTCATTCTACTCTGGGTGAATCTGAATGACTCGTCAATACTGTCGCTATCGACGGGTTCATTGGCACCGCTGTGGTTGGTGTCAGTGAGGTCCTCATCTTGCGACACGGTCGGATGAACGGTAGGACGTCTATAGGTCTGATTTGCGGTAGACAGCAGAAATTTTTTACTTCGGTCAACCGAGGAAATAGTGGTACCTAGATTACTTTTAAACAGATCTGGTTTCGTCGCAAACAAGCGTGCAAAGTGGTGCGGTACTGAACTGAGTGATTTGGTCGATCGTTCTGAATCAGATATCTCATCCTCGGCATCAGTGATCCAGCCGTCAGGGTCAAGTTCTCCGAATGCTCTTGACAAGTGACGTCTACCTCTTGGTCTAGAGCTATTCTGATAGTAAACCCTGTGTGGTGTAAAATACCTACCGGCCAATCTGCGCCTTGAACCGAGCCTGGCACTGGAGTTGACGAAGTGAGGCGTACGCCGCAGTTGTGCAGCTGTGCCGTTTGATAGCTTGTACTCCAAATGCGTCAAAGGCCGTCTGTACAAATGAGGCGGTGTTTTCACGAGGGAGCCGGTCGGCGATATATGTCGTTTTGTAATTCGGTTTCCACGAAGACCTAAAGTTGTTCGCGATAATGACCGAATTGGAACAAGACTATCTTGTGGTTGGCGCTCCAGTCGCACGTCACTATTATCTGCCTCATGCTGTTTTGACTTTAACCGGCCTGGTCTCTGTGGGCTGTTGATCTCCTTCTTTGAGATATTCAAATTAAGCGATAACTCGTCAGCCAGCTCTTGATCTGAATCAACGTAGTCCGAATAGTCACTGATGGGTTCCACATCAGTAAAGCTTACACCACTGTCGTCAGAAGCTTGTTGCATCGGTTCGAATAGTGCTGGCTGTAGTTGTAGTTGTTGTTGTTGTTGCTGTTGCTGCGACTGCCTATTAAAAACAATTTTCCCCAGTGCAATGAGGATCAATATCAACTGACTGACAGCCTCGGGTTCCCCTATGACAACTTCCACAGGATCAATATATCCCAAGTCCATTCGCAGGATATCTTGACTAATACTTCCGATTAACAACTTGGTGCTAGTCACTCGTGATGAGAATGAATCGGTAGTAGGTTTGGTTAACGCACTTCCGTCACCCGCGAACAGCGCATTATAATAATCAAGCATAGCATCCGGATGTATTCTAGCCAGCTTTCGATCTTGATGCAGTTCCAAGGACGTAGAGGTAGGCTCAAGCCCAAATTGCTTTTGAAGACTACTGAATTCTATCAGTAAGCTCTGCAACCGCGGGTCTTCGCCCTCTTCGTCTGTCATCTCCATAGTCGTCAAAATCTCCTCTTCCTCTTGATCACAGTTTCCTCTTGTTTGTCAAAATCATTGGTCGTGTCTTCTTGTCTGCTGAATCCAATTTGGCACAGGCTGGATCACACACGGCAGACGCATTCGAGACTTCGCTTCGTTCTCCCAAGCATAGTCGTGGCGGGGGTGGGGCCGGCCGGGGCCGCACACTTCTAATGTCAAGTTTCTATAAGATTATTGAGCTCTACTACATCTATCTATGCAAGCGCAGGAACCTTGTCCACAGACTTGATAACCTTGGCTGGATTTCCGACTGCAATGGAAAAGGCAGGAATGTCTTTAGTGACTACAGCACCAGCACCAATGGTGCATCCCTCTCCGATTGTGACTCCGGGGAGAATTGTAGCACTGGCGCCGATCCAGCAGTCGCTCCCGATCTTCACCGGTTTTGCATATTCAACACCTTTGCGCCGGGATGCCACGTCGGTGTCATGAGTAGCCGGGCTGATGCAGACATTGGGACCAAGTAACACTCGGTCTCCGATGATCACCAACGCGCAATCGAGAACCACCAGACTAAGTGGTTAGATACATGTTTAGCACGAAGCCACTGAATGGTCTTACTTGAAATTAGAATAAACGTCATCCCCCAGTGAGATGTTGCAACCATAGTCAACAAACACAGGGGGTTCAATGTAGCAGCGCTGACCAACTTTGCCAAATAGTGATTTCAGCATTTCTTCTCGGTCGACGAGCAGTGATTCCGGAGTACTGTCGTCAGGGAAGTAACTGTTGTAGCGAATTGCCCATTGTCTTGCCGTGTGACGACCCTTAACCAAGTCCGGCTGAAAACAGTTGTATCTGGTAATTAGAGAGGCCCATTTTGCTAAATTGGTTTAAAACAGGGGCCCACCCACCGCATGCTGGAGATCATTTTGAAATATTCATCCGAGTAAGGTACATTATCAAGTGTCCTCGACAGCGCCACTTGCTCGTCATTCAATTGCTCGCTGGCCATATTATGCAACAAAACACAGTTCTCCAAAGTGTTCTTGTAGGTACGAAAGAGTTGAACGATCGGACGATGATAATAAAACTGCCCAATGCCGATCAATCAGCTTATCTATGTGGCTCTGAATGTGGGTTGGGCTCCTGCTCTTGACACGTATTGCGATTAGAGGCGCGCCTAAGCCGCAGGGACGGCTCGAGCATGTCGAGTAACAAAGCTTGTTTAAGACTCTAAATTCGGGGTTTGAATCAGTAATAACGTGTACCCGGGACGATCTAGACAGTACTCACCATGGATATCAAACCAGATAAAATATTGCATGACCCGCATGACCGGGATCAACTATATGCGCCGTCGGAACAGTATCGTGGTCCACGTCATCTCATCCCTGCTACACATCAAGAACAATTGTCCCAGCTACAAATTCCACCAACACAATCCCACCAGCAAATGCTCTCTTCGCCAAATGATAAGCTAAGCCAATCTTTAATATGGGAACCTGGATTATCACAGCCTCAAACCAACCGAGAAACAGAATTACAACCACAGCGACAGCAACCGACGGCACAACCAGTTCAATCGGCTACACGATTGTTGCCGCCGAATGCTGCTCCGGTGCCATTGGAGCCGAAGCTGGGCATGATCTTTAACGACATCAGCCATATTGGTCGGTATCTTTCGGCATACGCTTTACAAGAAGGCTTTGGCGTCAAAAAACGCTACGGCACGTCCGACAAGTCGTACAGCATGGTGTGCAAATGCCATGGCAAGCCTAAAAACTCTCGCAATCTGCCGACGGTTGTTGGTATCGAGATCGGAGGCAAGAAGCGATCGCGAGAGCTGCGAAGCAAACTATGTGGCTGCCCATGGCAAATTCGATTCAAGAAGCAGTTCAACGATCAGTATGTTCTTGTACATATCGCCAACGAGCACTCGCACGCACTGGATCGCCATAACGCGGTCGATCACGCAGAGAATCGCCAGACCACCGAGCAGGGCGTCCAGCTCATGAAAGCGTTAAAGTCGACATCTGCTACTTACCAAGAGATTGCGGATGTCGTCAATGCCACCACTGGCTCAAGTCTACTGGCTCGGGATGTCTATAATCGTACTCGCGATGTTCCTCGAAAATCGAGCCGAAGTCGACCAAGGAAGAGCTCAGTATTAGCGAATGCTCCACCTGGGCCACTGAAGACTGTCTTAGAGTACAGGCGGTGTCAGGAAGAAGAGCGATCCAGTGAGTGTACATTTGGCAGTAGTGGTTAGTGGGCGGTTGTGGGCGTTGATATTGTGCTTCTTGAACTAGAGAGTTTATTGAATGGCTATTTTTATTATATATGTATATATATGTATATATATGTTGAAGTTTCTGAGACCGTAGTATCAATTCATCCATGAGTTGAACCACCTGTCCATATCTCAACTATAAATTTTGTAATTTACTGAAGTTAATCCTGACGTCGAAGATTTCCCATTCGGCAGTTGTGCGCGCCGCGGAGTGGAAGGCTGGGAGAAGATGCTACGTTTTCAAATGAAACGATATCAACTAAGCTGAGTGTGATATCTTTAACCCCGGTCTTTCAAGTGCTCGAGATATCTGAAAACTCAATCGTGATATCTTTGACCGAGGCTCCGAGCAAGTGGATTGCTCGAGAACTTTCAAAAAAGCTCACACCGGTTAATATACCTGTGGATTTCTTTGCCTTGCCATTACAAACGTCTACACGACTATTTATTGCCAGTATTCGCTCTGACACCACCTGTCCTTTCTACGTCGCAGTGAAGACAGGGTTTATACTTGTTTCCTTGGTTGTTGTCAGAGTTCAGCGCATACATTCGAGAAGATCGTGTTGTGTTAGAAACTTGATCAATAGACATCATGGAGGACGCATTTGCTCGGACAGTTGAAGACGTGGTGAAAACGTTCGAAACAGATCTCCAGGCTGGTTTTACGACGTCTCAAGTCGAACTCAAGCGAAAAGAATTTGGAACAAACGGTAAGTGTTCGGACTCGCTTATTGGTCCTTTAAGGCTAACAAAAGTCAGCATTGCCAGAAGACCCATCAACACCTTTATGGGAATTGATTTTAGAACAATTCAAGGACCAGCTTGTTATCATTCTGCTCTTCTCTGCTGCAATTTCTTTTGTCCTGGCTTTGTTTGATGATGGCGAAGACATGACCGCATTTGTGGATCCGGCGGTGATCTTGGTTATCTTGATCTTGAATGCGGTTGTCGGAGTGCAACAGGAGACTAGTGCCGAAAAAGCAATTGCCGCGCTCAGTGAATATACACCCGCTGAGGCCAAGGCTCTACGGAATGGAGCTCTGGTCAAGATCAAAGCCGAAGACCTGGTACCTGGTGATATCGTCGACTTGGCAGTCGGAGATCGGGTTCCGGCCGATTGTCGTATTTTTGAAATCACCAGCAATAGCTTCAGAGTTGATCAAGCCATTTTGACTGGTGAAAGTGAAAGCGTGGACAGAGATACTGCTGCTGTGACCGATAAGCGTGCGGTCATGCAAGATCAAATCAACATGCTCTTTTCTGGTACCACGGTCACGCTCGGACATTGCCGCGCTATCGTGGTATTGACAGGCCCGGCGACTGCAATCGGTGATATTCATACCTCAATCGTGTCTCAGATCTCGGAGCCAACCCCATTGAAGCAAAAGCTTGATGATTTTGGCGAAATGCTCGCCAAAGTCATTATGGTTATCTGTATTCTTGTTTGGGTAATCAACATCAAGAATTTCAACGATCCCGCCCATAAGGGTATGCTCAAAGGTGCCATTTACTACTTCAAGATTGCTGTCGCTCTGGCAGTGGCAGCCATTCCCGAGGGTCTCGCGGTTGTAATCACTACTTGTCTCGCTCTTGGAACTCGCAAGATGGCCCAGAAAAACGCCATTGTGAGAAGTCTGCCCAGCGTGGAGACGCTCGGAAACACAAGCGTTATTTGCTCTGACAAGACTGGTACGCTTACAACCAACCAGATGAGCGTTCAAAAGGCGGTATTTTTTGACGGTGCTGCGCTTGCAGAGCTCGACATCGAGGGCACTTCTTTTGCCCCTGTTGGTGCGGTTAGCCTTCGCGGCGAGACCTTGGCTGATCCTAAAAGCACATCGCCAGTGATTTCTCGCATGGCTATGGTTTCATCGGTCTGTAATGACGCTGAAGTGGTTTTTGATGCCGGCACGCAAACTTACTCGCATGTTGGAGAACCTACCGAGGCGGCTCTCAAGGTCCTGGCCGCTAAACTTGGCCTTACTGGAAAGTTGGTGCGATCTAGAACTTTTGAGTTTTCACGCGACCGTAAGAGCATGTCGGTTGTAGTGCCGAGCATAACCACTGCGACCGGTGAAGATCTGTATGTGAAAGGTGCCTCTGAGTCTGTGCTGGAGCGCTGCACATCGATTTTCACATCGGCAGGCAAAAAAACTGAGCTGACCTCGAGTTTGGCTTCACAGTTCAGTGATAAAATCATCGAGTATGGAAAGTTGGGCCTGCGCGTGATGGCGCTTGCCATTCGTGAAGACGTTGGCGGAGAACCTTTGGTGACTGCTGCTAAAACATCTAAAGACTATCTTGCGTTAGAGCAGAATTTGACACTAGTCGGTTTGGTCGGTATGCTCGATCCCCCACGTAAAGAGGTCAGAGGTGCGATTGCCAAGTGCAATGCTGCTGGGATCAGAGTTGTTGTCATCACTGGCGACAACAAGCAGACCGCCGAGACAATTTGTCGGCAGATTGGCGTGTTTGGAGCCGACGAAGACGTAAGCAAGCTTAGCTTGACGGGAAGAGAGTTTGATGACCTGTCGGAGTCTGAACAGCTTGAAGCTGCCAAGACGGTGCGACTTTTTTCGCGTGCTGAGCCGTCGCACAAGAGCAAGCTGGTGGATTTGATGCAGAGTATGTCAGCGATTGTTGCCATGACTGGCGACGGTGTGAATGATGCGCCGGCTTTGAAGAAGGCCGACATTGGAATCGCAATGGGATCGGGGACCGACGTGGCCAAGCTTGCTTCTGACATGGTTCTTGCCGACGACAACTTTGCTACGATCGAGACTGCCATCGAGGAGGGCCGAGCGATTTACAACAACACGCAACAGTTTATTCGCTACCTGATCTCGTCAAACATTGGCGAGGTTGTTTCGATCTTCTTGACCGTGCTGCTGGGCATGCCGGAGGCTCTGATCCCGGTGCAGCTGCTGTGGGTCAACCTGGTGACTGATGGTTTGCCCGCCACCGCGCTCGGATTTAACCCGCCTGATCGTGACATCATGAACCGAAAGCCCCGGGGACGTAACGAGCCTCTGGTTGGGAAATGGCTGTTTTTCAGATACATGGTTATCGGTACGTATGTCGGTGCGGCCACCGTGTTTGGGTACGCGTGGTGGTTCATGTTCAACAGCCACGGACCGCAGATCTCGTTTAAGGAGCTGTCGCATTTCCATTCGTGCCCAGTTGATTTTCCCGAACTTGGCTGCGAGATGTTTTCCAACCACATGGCGACCAGCGCATCCACAGTGTCGTTGTCGATTCTGGTGGTGATTGAGATGTTCAACGCCATGAACGGTCTTTCCGCCACCGACAGTTTGTTGACCCTGCCGCTGTGGAAAAACATGACTCTTGTGTATGCGGTTGTTCTGTCTATGGTCTTGCACTTTGGCATCATCTACATCCCGGTGGCCCAGACGCTGTTCAAGGTTTCGCCCCTGACGGTTCACGAGTGGGTTGCCGTGGTAGCGATCAGTTTTCCGGTCATCGTCCTCGACGAGATCCTAAAGTTTGTCGAACGTACGGTTGTTGATGTCCCGGCAGCCAAGCCCAAAACAGAGTAGCATGATGCGGGGGATCTCACATCCGTATTCAAGTATATATATATATATATATATATATATATATATATATATATAATACACTATTTGCTGCCCTCTACTAGACTCGAATCCCGTGAATAACTACAGCGCCAACGCAACAGACGGCCTCTTGTCGGGAACCACGATGCATCATTTAATACTAAACGTAATACTAATAGTAATTATACCACACTAATCTTCTTGACGTCTTCCGCCGAGGCCTTCATGTCCTGCAGCCAGCGGTTGCCGTGGCACGACACGAACCCCACCTGGTCGAACTCGCGCGGCCAATGACGCAACAAATGGAACAATCTAAAACAACACAAAGCCCCAGAGCCGTGGAAGGCACTCTTAGCGTCCCGGGCCTGGCCTTGGGGTTTTATTCTGGTGCGGAGTGTCCGCCGGCATCCCGCAGACGGTACCGACCCCCGCTGCCCAATAACACCAGGGCTAGGGGTACCTCTATGGGGGTGCATCACACACCAGAATAAGCCGGAGCCTATTAGAGATTGATTGGCGTTCACGCCGATCGACAGGCGGGCCCGGCTGAAATCAATCTCTCTCTCCCTGAAACGAATAAATACTGGTCTGGGCCGAGGAGCAGCATTTGAAACCCCGTATGTATATATACATACATATATACAACGTGCCATTTTGTGTTTGTTCATTCTTGAGGACGTGCGCCAAGTGAATGTCTTCTATCGCAACCACCAAGGACACTCGCTCGAAAAAAAAAACCACTCACTGGGTTGAGGAAACGCAGCTTCCGACTCGCCAGCACAAACCAAATCGACTGCCTGCCGCAGAGCTCACCACCACCGATTCCCTGCGCAACTCTGCTGCATCGACCGCTGCGCTCAAGCCGGCTATGATCAAAGACTCCAGAGCCTCGTCGATGGCTTCAACCAGATCGGGACCTTACGGGACGACGCCGTCGTCCATGACTTCGTCCTCGTCGACTCCGGCGGCGACCAAGCGAAACAACACCCTCAGCAGTAGGCCTCTCAAGTATGCCAATCCTGCCGATCTGCCGAGCCATCCGGTTGTCGGTGTTAATCTCAAAGCTTCAAGTAAGTATTTCTCCTGTTAAAATCAGCACTTTTTTTGCGCTTGGTGTCCACTGGCTTTGCCGTTCCCGATGCATGACGTGATGGCCGCGGGCATTTCTCCCACACAGCTGCGGCGTCGGGCCATTCATGCCATACCAGTTGAGCAACGACTACGACAGATTTTACTGTTATCATCGTCGGCAGTCCACTCGATTTGGATTATTTTGTTATCATAGTTTACAGGCGGCTAACTTGCTGTTAGATAAAGCTGCAAACCTGGCCGGAGGTGTGACCGTTAACGAAATGTGGAAACCCGACAAGGTCTCGGCCAACGCGTCTTCGGCTGCCTTGCTTGCGATCAACTCCAAGAACCTGTCTCCAGAGTTGTGGACGCCTGACCCTGCCGAGCGGGAGGGCCTGGCAAAGATCCTGCAGAGTGACAAGAAGTACACGATCACGTCCAAGACTATGTCAGCGCCAGCTGCACCCGCCGCGCCTCACCGGTTCTCCACCTTGGCTGCAAAGACCCAGTATGCTGCGCCAAAGTCTCAGCAGACACCACCTCATTCACCACAGTTCGAGGCTCTTGGTGCCAGCAAGCATGCGTTGTATGGAGAGCGTCCCCCTTCGCCTGTCGAGTCGGACGAGGTTGACAAACTTGCTGCCCAGGCTGGTGCCGCTTCGCTGGCAAAGTCGAACAGCACGCAAAGATCAAACTATGCAACCGCGAAGCCCATCACCCCTATGCAAATAAAAAACATGGCTACTCTGGAAGAGGCTGCCAAACGTGCTGCAGACAAGCGTTTGTCGACTCTCGGACAAGCCAATCCGTCGTTCATTGTGCCCACTCCTGCCAGCAGCACCCGGAGCAAGCCCGTGACGGCTTTGTCGGGCGCTTCTGGAGCATTGGCCAAAATCCAGCAGGATCAACAAGAGGCTGATGCGAAACTGAGCAAGTTCGACAAATATGATGAAGTCACCAAGCACCAGATCGTACTGGCGGCCGCTCAGCGTAATGTGCAAGACAAGCTTAGCTCGATGGACAAAGAGATCTCAAGCAAAACCTTGTTTTTAAACAAGGACCTCAACGCTGCTGCATATGCTGCTGCTGAGCGCGACGTCACTGGTAGATACACCTCCAACATCGGCAAGGTCGATATTGGAGGTGGTGTGTTTATGACGCCGGAAGAAGTTTCGGCCATTGCTCAAGCCCGCGTCCAGCCAGTTTTGAATGAGATCAGCGAGAAGGCTTTGGCCGATCGTGAACGGGACGAACAGATCAGACTCGAGAAGGAGCGCATCCGCGCTGAAAAGCTGGAGGAGAAGGAGCGTATTCGCGGCGAAAAAGCGGAGGAGAAGGAGCGTATTCGCGGCGAAAAAGCGGAAGAAAGGGAACGGAAAAGATTGGACAAGGAACAGCGTCGTCAAGAAAAGGCTGCTGTCAAAGAAGAACAACGAAAACAGAAGGAAGCGGATGCGTTGGCCGCATCCCAAGCTCAAGCTGAGACGGAAGCACGCGCTCAGCGCGAACGAGCTGTTGCCGCTGTTGCTGGATCTAGTTATAGTGCTACCGCAGGTGCTGCCGGGGCTGCCGGTGCTTTTGCAGGTGCTGGTGGTGTGGCGGCTATCACGTTCTCTCACGATGCCCGCGATCTTTCAACCAAGGGCAAAGCCTTCACCAAGAAGTTGCTGCGCAGACTTAGCCGTAAATCGGTGCCGGACGCGGAAGCTGAAACGGCCGAACTGAAATCATCCGAGGTCGTCGATGGTGCTGTTGTAATTCCGACTTCCGAGACGGTGCCGGAGTCTGCGATCGATGACAGTGAAGATGCAGTCGAGAGTGAGAGCTCACCGATAGACGAGGAGCCCATACTTGTCGAGCACGAAGATGGTTTACCTGCTGCTGACGCTGTGGTTGATGGGGTTACTCCCGAGACAGAAAATCAGGTGGCTGCCGAGGCTGAAGAGTCTTCAATCGAGCCAGAAGATGAGGTTGCCAAGGTTGACGAGCCGTCTGTCGAGACAGAAGAAGCTGCCGAGGTTGAAGAGGTTGAAGAGCCGTCTGGTGTGACGACGACTGGCTTGGCCAGCGACACTATCGAGGGTGAAGAGACTGACTTGACATCTGAGCCTGATGTGTCTGTGGTTGAAAAAGCACAAGTATTGGACCCGTTGGCTTTGACTAGTGAGCCAGAAGCAGCCGTGGACCCGTTGGCATTGACTAGTGAGCCAGAAGCAGCTGTGGACCCGTTGGCGTTGACTAGTGAGCCAGAAGCAGTCGCGGTTTCCAGCGTTCCGTCAGTTATCACCGACAGCGATGCCGATGACGACGATATGGAGGACGTTGACGATACCGGCGACGAGGAGATTTACAATGCGGAGCCGGCTACGATGTCTCATGAAGCCAAGACGGTGCAGATCCGACCGCAGTCAATGTCATCGTCAAGTGGCGAGGCAGACACCATTGTTGCCTCGACCACGACTTCAGACGTAGCCAACGGCGGCCTGCCGGTCGAGAGCGAGATTTCTGCTGCCGCTGTTAGCAAAGAAGTCGAGTTGCCAGATGTGGAAGCTACGACTGAGTCTGGTACTTCGCTGGACGCTCGTCCCGTTTCGACGAGTTTCACGGACGATGTTCTTGAGCAGGTAGAACAGATCGTTCGGGTTTAAATCCTCTTTTGCAGATTGTTTTGTCTAGTTTTGTTTCAATGTGCTTCCGCCGTCTCCAGAATGCTATTTTTAGGGTCCAGTTCGATCTGGTGATTTATCTTTTTTTGAGTTGTTGTGATTTGAATTTAGTGTATTTTTGGTGGGAACGATAAGCTGTGTTGGAATTTTTTTTTTTTTTTGCCTGTATAGTGTGTGAAGTCGCTTATTTTCTTAATATTTTTTTATGTAATGCCGATAACATAATATATTTAAATGTGCTACTGGCACGGTACTGTACGCATAGGAACTTATCATAAACCAAGGAAACAAAATAAAAAAAAAAACAGAAACAGACTTATATCCACACTATATAAACGAAGCATAACCAGTTAGGGAATCATCTCCTGGCCGCTGCGGTAGCGGCAGCTGGGGACTCGTTGTTCCAGCTCAGATAGGTGTGGTCGCCCAGTTTGCGGGGTCTGATCAAGTGTCTGAACGTGAAGAGCAGGCCCATGGCAACACATACGCCGGCGACGGCGATGTAGGCGACCCCGAGGGATATGTTCCGGCCACCGACCACGCTGCCGGTCGAGAACACGACCGACTTGGTGCCGCCGTACTGGGTGACGTCGAAGTGAAGCCCGATGTCGATTTCGTACACGCCTTTCTCCATTTTGAGGTCGTCGCTGCGGAGGATCAGCTTGGAGAACGTCGGCAGGCCCGCGGTGCGCATCCAGTTCTGCAGCGTCTCCCACTCACTAATGTCCGGCAGGTTGTCGTCGGTGTAACCATCCGGGAACGACGCCTCCCAGTTTGGAGGCGGCACGACTTCGGATGCTTTGTACTGGGTTTTCTTGAACCGGTTGCGGTCTTGGGACCAGGCGATGCCGGTCGACGACATGGCGTACGTGGTGTTGAGCTCGTTGCCACCGGGAGCACCGCCGCTCGGGTTCGGTCCCTTGTACACCGGCTGAGAGAACGTGTCGTTGAAGTATGAGTTCGCGATCAGACCACACGGGTAGTACGGCTTGCCGGCAGAGTTTGTGATGAGCGGTTTGCATTTGTCGCTGCTCTTGAGCTGGGCCGCAGTCCTGGCTTTGCCGTTCAACTGGTCTTCGTCTACTGACTGCACATACCGACGATGGTTTTGGTAGAAGTTGGTCAGCTTGTAGTAGCCAAACACTGGCGCTGCCATGTCGTCTTCCACCGTGAATCGGAGGGTGCAGACGGTTTGCTGCCCGGTGGGAGCGGACGAGTTGGTTCGCTTTTTCCACATGAACGTTGGTGATTGACTTGTTTTGAAATGATACGTCACCAACGAAGCATCCATGGTTGTGAATTCGTCTGTGGCTTGTTTTTCGCACGACGTGTAGTCGATCGTGATGTCTTGGATCTTGCTGCTGGCCCACAGCAGAAGACCACCTATCGGGGCAAATATTATTCCCAAGAAAAAGAACAGCGGCAGGACTGTCTTAGGGGTCAAGATTGGTCTATAAGGAAATCGCATAAGCATGAAAATCAAAATCAAAACAAGCCTCCGAGTGGGTGGTCACTTACTGCCATGCTTTCAATCTCTGTTGTCTGAAAGCGGTATCTACAACAGTTAGATAATCCCTCGCCTCCACGGGTTTTACAATCACAATGCCCAGAACGTACTTGGTGGCCTTCGGGATTTTGGTTTCTTTTCATCCTTGGTATTGGGCTGAGTCTCGTCAATACTGTCTGAATCGTCGTCCTCATGGCGCTGTCGGCGGCTGATCAACGCCATTTTTTAGATTTGATTTCACCGGCAAGAGACGGATACAGAAACCCAGCAGAATGGAACGAGCTGCGACACTGGAGAGATCACCGCTGACTCCGGACGTACGTTTGTTCTCGAACCTGCTGCGCCTGGGCGGGGACGTGTATGTATATATTTGTATATATATATATATATATATATATATATATCCGTTTTGCCTGCTCGCCGCGGTCGTGTTTCGCTGACTTTGGGCCGGGGCCAGCTGCAGCAATGTGTACGAGCTGCACGAATAACTGGCGAAAGTCCGCGCTGGGGTCGGGGCCGAGTCCCCCCCCCCCCGGCCAGCTTCGAGGGGATCGTACCGACCGAGTAAGGCCGGGTATGTGTTACCCTGGCCTTGAACCTACTTTTGCCGGGTAATACGTCTCGCCACAGAGAACAATTAAAGCACTGTGAGCATCAGCCGTGCCGCAACCCCCCCCCCCCCCCGGCGTACAAGCACCGTCGGTATGTAAGACCGGGCGCCGTGAAGAGCGACACCAACAGCTTAGCCGGCCGGCTTCTCACCTTATCTGGGCTGAGCGTGGTTGCTGTCAATGTTCTAGCAAGAAACAGGGCTGAAAAACAGTAGCAGCGGTCTAGGCAACAACGGACTGGCACTTGGATCCCACCTTCTCGCAGACGACATGCATTCAGTTAAGCCTGGCTACCGGCCACACCCTGCAGGGAGGTACGAACACCTCATTGCCTCCCGCCCGCCCGGAGCGTAACCCGCATCTGCTTCGGCTTGCTCGCGTCCCATATATGTCAAGCCCAAGGTCGTTCTTCTTCTTCTTCCCATCCCGTCTCATATCGGCCCCGCTCAGCGAGCTGTTGTTTGTATCGAACTGCCCGCCTAGGACTCTCCATTCAGCAAGTGCACAGTGTATCATGAACGAGTCAGGTCCGCCTGCCGGCCCTCCTCCGCCTGCTGTTCCCAAAGGTAGGTCTTGTTAGTCTGTCTCCCAGTCGCCTCCAGATATGCGAGCGTCGTGATCCAGGCCGTGGCGGATATGATGTGTTCAGACGTCAACATCTAAGATGCAATAGCCGGCGACCGCCTCGAGCTGCAGCTTCTATTTTGCTTTTGGTGAAGTCCTGTTGTGATTATGTTTTGCTGATTGCGCTCTATAGGATGGCTTGCAAAGTACGATAATAATTACAAAACGTAAGTTGCGCTCGTGAAACCCCGACAGTTCGATCCCGTGTTCGACTCGATTCTAACTGGCACAAGCTTCTACTACGTCGACTTGTCGACCGGCAAATCGCAATGGGAGAAGCCACTAGACTCTGGCAACAACCCTCCTGCTTATTCAGAGGCTCCAGCCAACGGCCAAAGTTCACAACTGCGCACCACTAGCGGGGTGCCCTCTGCGCAACAACAACAACAACAGCAGCAACAACAACGAGCTTATCCGCAATCCAGCGCATACTATCCACAGCAGCAACAGTATGGAGGGTACGGCCAGCAGCCATACCCACAGCAAGGGTATTACCAACCCCAGCCAGCATACTATCAACAGCAGCCACAACGTAAGAGTGGCATGGGCATGGGCACCGGCTTGGCTCTCGGTGCCGGTGGTGGTTTACTAGGTGGCATGCTGATATCAGACATGATGATGAATAACAGCATGCCACCTCCTGGAGACTATGGCGGTGGCGGCGGTGACTACGGTGGTGGTGGTGGTGACTACGGCGGTGGCGGAGATTTTGGCGGAGGAGGTGACTTTTAAACGACTGCTTGATTCCTCGGCCCTCTCAAATTATGCCTTTTCGTTTCTTCCGTTCCAAGACGTGGTTTATATAATGTGCTGGCTGATACTTATTTCAATCATATATGTTCTTCTATCATTACTTTTTACCCAGCTTTAACCAAGCGGGTTTTTTCCCACCAACAATTCCGCCCCCAAGTGTATGTCCAGTCGATGATCCCGGCTTCTTTGCATTCTTCTTTGCCTTGTCGTTTTCTTCCTCTTCCTTCTCCGCCCGCTCGAGCTCGGCCCGCCGTAGCTTTGACAGATCCTCAGCCTGCTGAAGAATCTCCGGTTTCAACGCCACCTTGGGGACCGAATATCCTGGCCCGTATCGCTTTTCGAGTTCAGTCAGATCCCAAGCAAAATTAACCATCTCGCGGGCTCCAAACTTCAGATCTTCAATCAGCTTGCTGGACATGTTATCCAGCACTCGACGTGGCGGTGTGATGAACAGATAGAACGGAAGCATGGGATCCACTATCCGCTCTTGAACAAACAGCCATACATCTTGAACCGTGTCTGTCGGCAAGAAGCTGCCCATTAATTGTGTCTGATCAGGGAACCGTACCCGGATCTCAACTTTTGTAATATGCGCCTTCTTCTCCAGCTCTTGCTTTCGTCTGAGTTCTTTCGTCAGTAACGGTCCACCGTTGGTCAGCTTGCGGGATTTGTTGGTCAGAAGAGAGTGATATGCCTTTGCCTGTGAGAGATTCATTTCGTACGTCGATTCATCGTCATCTATGCAATACATTAGACTGGTCCCGATCATGCTTTGGGCACACATACCTTCCAGAGGCGACGCTGATGGTTTGTCTGACGGAGCATATACTGAAGCTTTTGACCCAGTTTTCGAGTCTACATATAAGTTAACGCTATAGCCCCGGAAGATACACAAAATGCCATCCGATTAATATCCTTACGTACCTTGATCGTTAGTGCTAGCAGACTCAACCGGGCCTGGAGTAGGATCCACACCAGTAGGCACAGAACGAGCTGCCTCTGTACTTTTGTTTTCTTCCATTCTAGACATCTCCAGTCTAAGCAAATTTAAAAAATTCCAGATAGCTGTTCCAAAGACGTTACCACGGTGCAAAAATTAGAACAAAAATGACACCTGTCATCACGAATCCTCGAGTAAGCCCATATGATACGTCTACAATTCGGGGAGGTTCCCCAAAACCCTTGGGTTATGCGAGCGCGCGTTCGCTTTGGATCCTTCCATCATCGAGCCCACTGCTATTTCCCTTACTTGTCATCCGTCTGCTTCACATCCTAACCGGACCGCATCATCGAGAAATTAGCGAGTTTAGTTTGTCATAGCTGGCTGTATATATACACGCTTATCATGTCGGATCCTTCAAGCATCAATGGTATGTGTGCCCTGTTGCCGCGACATCTTGATCGGATCGAATGACACGGCTGGTAATGATGGGTCATCATGTCCGCCATCGGTCGTTGTTATGTGTGAAAGGGTTGCTAGGAAACATATTTGGCTAACATTTTATACAGGTGGCTCGGTAGTTGCCATGGCTGGCAAAGATTGCGTTGCCATCGCCTGTGATCTCCGTCTCGGTATGCAGGCTCTTACAGTAGCGTACGATTTCCCCAAGATCTTTCAATACGACAACACGTTCCTTGGATTAACCGGTCTCGCTACCGACGTGACTACTCTGTATGCCAGCTCTGCCGTTAATGCTGTTGTGATCAAATTGCTTATGAGAATAGGTCGGAAGTTTTCAGATATAAAGTCAACCTGTACAATCTACGAGAAGAGCGACAAATCGAACCAGAGACATTTTCGAATCTGGTTGCATCGACTTTATATGAAAAAAGGTTTTTTTCCCCCTTAGATTATCACTCGATTTACTGGACTGCTAATTGGCCTATAGATTCGGACCGTACTTCGTTGGGCCAGTAATCGCTGGATTGAATAGCAAAACAGGGAAACCATACATATGTGGAGCCGATCTGGTCGGCTGTCTTAATTATGCTTCAGACTTTGTTGTAGCCGGAACAGCATCTGACCAATTGTTTGGAATGTGCGAAAGTTTGTGGGAGCCTGACTTGGTAAGTATATCTCTCGAGGCAGGTGCAGCCTATGCAAGTTACACTTACGGACTTTTGTTGACACGTGTTTCTAGGAGCCAGAAGACTTGTTCGAGACAATCTCACAGGCACTGATGAATGCTCTTGATCGTGACGCTATTTCAGGTTCGGGTGCACTAGTTTATGTCGTGTAAGCACATTTTTTTGATTTCGGCGATCGAGAGAAACGCAAGCTGACTATGTCTCCACAGGACCAAGGATAAGATTACCAAGAGACTGTTGAAGACTCGACAAGATTAAGAGTTATATATACTGCTTGGCGTACCGTGTGATGTGCATACTTCATAGTCAATATACATTTCTGAATTGATCTCTGTACCCTTCTCCTGCTCGATTCAGTCGCCAATTGGAGGGGCATAACTGCGTAACCAGCGGGTCTGATAAGGATCGTCTGCAATTGCAGTGTAGTTATATTAAGACTAGAATGCATATAGACCCCGAATACTATGAGTAATATAATGCGACTACAAGTGTCTGTCTAGTGAAATGGCAGTGAATGCGTCGCCAGCTCGTACGGCAGCCAAGCACCCTTACCTATATCACGCAATGAATATCAAGGCTATACATCTGACTGCGAAAAAGGCCGTTCAAAGCCAGACTTTCTGAGCCAGACTTGCTGTAGACAATAGAAACCCGTGTGCTAGTTAGTAGTCGTGCCCCCTTTTTTTTCAATAGTGATCCGGATGAATGAATAGCTAAACTCGTTGCTATTGTTCTTCCCACTTATTGCTCCCAGTAACAATCTATCCGACCACGGGCAAGCAATCTTTACAGAGATTTCAATGCAGTTTTATCGTTGGATGTACAAATGCATGTATATGTGCACTATGATGATCTGTACCAATTGATTACCTAAGTGTGCTTTTGAATTGCGCATTTGCCTTGTATAGACGATACAGTAACGACGGCACAGTCGACGACACCGTCATTCAGCGCCATGGCGATTCCATCCGGATCTAGCTATAATTCGACTACCACAGCCACCACCACTACGTCTCCAGAGATAATGGCCAATAATGAGTTGAGTAAGGCAATACAGCAAGATAGGCTACAGTCTGCGCGTGCGAGGAAGAAACAAGAGCAACTTCGCCTAGCAACGACGCAAAGTGAACGACTGCCGTATCTTTACAACTCTGTCAATCACGAACCTGAACAGATCGCAGCTTACAGCGCACTCTTGGGGACCGTGTTCACGCTTTGTATTGTGCTAGCGTTGATCTCTTGGTCGTCGTTTTCTAGCGAGCCGTGGTCTTACTGGCAGCTGCCATCCTTCGTGGGAATACTCGCCGGCTTCCACTTTCTAGAATATTATATTACTGCTAAGTATAACCCAGACAAAGTTTCAATTGATTGTAAGTTTTTCTTTCCGCTGTAACCTCGATCGTGGCGCTGCTGGACTAACGTAAAACAGCCTTTCTGTTCAATAACGGCTCACAATATACGTTTGCGCACACTACTGCGCTTGTCGAAGGACTGATCGAATGGATTTTCTTCAGGAGAGTTAAGCTTACAAGATATTCTCCGTTTGTGTCGTTTCTGGGGATTGCTCTTGTCCTTGTCGGACAATGGCTAAGGTCGATGGCGATGATTCACGCCTCGAGCAACTTCTCCCACCTGATCGCCCATAAAAAGTCGGATCAGCATGTTCTTGTCAAGACTGGTGTATACAGGTATGACTTTACGCTGCTTTACATCTCCATTATTGAATACTAACAAGTAGGCTTACGAGACACCCGTCCTATCTCGGCTACTTCTGGTGGGCAGTCGGTACCCAATTGCTGCTGTTGAACCCAGTTTCGACAATAATCTTCGCGGTTGTCTTGTTCAGATTCTTCAAAAAGCGCATAACATGTAAGTTCCCATCGTTCTTTTTTTATCTTTATCGCTAGGAGCTGACAAAACGACACCTCAGACGAAGAGAAGCTGCTTGTTCAGTTTTTCGGGGACGAATACGTCGAGTACAAAAGGATTACTCCGACACTACTGCCATTTATAAAATAACTCTGGAGTCAGGACTTATTTAAACGTTGGTGTAATACATCGGCTACTTGTGAATTAAAAATCAGTAGATAAGTTCTAATTGCCTAATTACTGCCGCAAGTTCCATTCATCGTCATCTCCTCCCCCTGAAAAAGGCGCCGTAATTATTCGTTGGATGTAGGCTCGCTCGACTTTAGGCGTTGACGGACGTTCGTCGGATACAAATCAAATCGGATTGTAACAGTCGATTGAGTATTGTATATGGCATATACTGAAATGTCGGAACTAAAACCAGTTTCAGGAGGCATAAAAATTGCAATTGACGTAAGTTCTACGCAAGCCTGTTCAGCTCTGCGCATTAACCATTTCCACTAACTTGTTTATCTCAGAGAGGTGGAACGTTTACTGATTGCATCGGGTCTCATCCTGACCGACCAGACGTGGTTATCAAGCTTTTGTCAGTGGACCCTGCAAACTACGAAGATGCTCCCAGAGAGGCTATCCGCCGAGTATTAGAAGCGTACACGGGGAGATCTATCAGTCGTGATGATAAACTTGACACCGTTCTAATCGAGTCGGTAAGCTCTTCAGCCGGGAATTCTTGCTTTGCATCTCCTTTATTAACTGGTCTGGTGGCAGATTAGGATGGGTACTACGGTTGCTACGAATGCTCTTCTTGAACGCAAAGGTCAGAGATGTGCGTTGGTGACCAGTAAAGGATTTCGTGACTGCTTGGTGATTGGAAACCAGAGCCGTCCCAAAATCTTTGATATCGCAATCCACAAGCCTCAGGTGCTGTATGAGACTGTCATTGAGATTGACGAACGTGTCACGCTTGAGGATTACACCGAGCATCCAGACAAGTTCAAAACGGAGGACGTTTCAGAGCATGATGACCTTGTTGTTGGCCTTTCTGGTGAGGTGGTCCGAATTCTGAATAGACCGGATCCATCGGCGGTCAAGTCGGCGCTACAGAACCTGTTTGATCAAGGGTTCGCCAGTCTTGCCGTATGCCTGATGCATTCGTATACGTTCCCCAATCATGAGGAACTTGTGGGCAAGATTGCGTCGGAGATTGGGTTTACGCACATTTCGCTTTCGAGTCAGCTGATGCCGATGATCAAGCTGATTCCACGGGCTACTTCTGCCACAGCTGATGCATACCTGACACCTGAGATCAAGAAGTATATCGCCGGCTTTGAACGTGGATTTGAAGGTGGTCTGGGTCACGCTGCTGTAGCTGAACAGGGCACCAAAGGCACGCGCTGCGAGTTTATGCAGTCCGACGGTGGCTTGGTAGACGTCAACCTGTTCTCGGGACTGCGGGCGATCCTGTCTGGTCCCGCTGGAGGTGTTGTAGGGTATGCACTTACGTCGTACGACCCCAAGACAAACATACCAGTGATTGGGTTCGACATGGGCGGCACTTCGACCGATGTATCTCGCTACGGCGAGGGCCGGTATGAGCACGTGTTTGAAACCACCACGGCTGGAGTAACAATTCAGAGCCCTCAACTTGATATCAACACCGTTGCTGCTGGTGGAGGCTCGCAACTGTTCTGGCGCAACGGCTTGTTTGTGGTCGGACCTGAAAGTGCTGGTGCCCATCCGGGTCCGGCTTGTTACCGCAAAGGCGGGCCGTTGACTGTGACTGATGCTAATCTACACCTCGGCAGACTTCTGCCGGAGTTTTTCCCTAAAATATTCGGGCCTAATGAAAACGAGGCATTGGACGCTGACGTGACCGAGCAGAAATTCCGAGTGCTGACGGCAGAAATTAATGCCGGCATTGGCTCGGCCGCGGCGAAAATGACTGTCGACGAGGTTGCGTTTGGGTTTATCAAGGTTGCGAATGAGACCATGATCCGTCCCATCCGGGCGTTGACAGAGGCCAAAGGATACGATACATCTGCTCACCGGTTGGCGACCTTCGGCGGTGCTGGCGGCCAGCATGCAGTTGCCATTGCGGAAGCTCTGGGCATAGGGCAAATCCTGATTCACAAATACTCGTCGGTGCTGTCGGCGTACGGTATGGCTTTGGCAGACGTGGTACAGGAGGTCCAGGAGCCCAGCTCGCTAGTGTTTTCGCCCGACACGCAAGATGTGTTCATCGAGCGATTGGGCGAGTTGCAAAAAAAAGCTACTGCTGCACTACGCCAGCAGGGCTTTGCTGATAGCAACATGGTGTTCGAATTGTATCTCAACATGCGATACCAGGGTACCGAGTCGGCATTGATGATAGTCAAACCCGAGTCAGGCTGGGACTTTGAGAAGATGTTTGTAGACCATCACTTGCAAGAGTTTGGATTTACTCTTCCTAGTCGCGACATCATTGTTGACGACGTACGAGTGCGAGGAATCGGTAGGAGCTTTGAGCTAAATGAACCGAGCGTTGATGACCAACTGCAAAAACTTGTCGCGGCTCCAGTTGACCAAAGCAAAGTCATCGGCACCAAAAGCGTTTACTTCGAAGATGGTAGACACCAAACTCCGGTTTACAAGATTGCAGATTTAGCAGTCGGTGATAAAATCGCCGGTCCGGCGATGCTGGTGGACGGCACACAGACGATCTTGGTTGCACCCAATACAACAGCCATCAGTCTTGAAATGCACGTGGTCATCAACATCGGCGACGAAAAAGCTAGGAAAGGGACCGCGACAGATCAAGTCGATCCCATCACGCTGTCAATTTTCGGCCACCGCTTCATGGCGATTGCAGAGCAAATGGGTCGGTCACTGCAGAAAACATCGGTGTCGACCAACGTTAAGGAGAGACTAGACTACTCCTGTGCGCTTTTTGATAGTAATGGCGGACTTGTTGCTAATGCACCTCACCTGCCGGTTCATCTTGGCTCAATGTCAACTGCTGTCCGCACCCAAGCCGAGCTTTGGAAAGGCAAGCTCAAGAGAGGAGACGTGATTGTGTCTAATCATCCGCAGTATGGTGGTACACATCTTCCCGGTAAGTCAAACATGTTGCAACCAGCAAGAGTACAAGTTACTAATGTTTTGTCAGATATCACTGTTATCACACCAGCATTTGCGGGAGACAAGATTGTGTTCTATGTAGCCTCTCGTGCTCATCATGCTGACATTGGTGGAATCCTTCCTGGTTCGATGCCGCCCAACTCTCGTGAACTCTATCAAGAAGGAGCGGCAATCAAATCTGAGAAGCTCGTCAGCGAGGGCAAATTTGACGAAGAGCGAATAACTGATTTGCTGTTGAACGAACCGGCAAAGTATCCGGGATGTTCCGGCACACGCTGCTTGCCAGATAACATTAACGACTTAAAGGCACAGATTGCTGCTAATCAAAAGGGCATTGGCTTGATCGACACTTTGATCAGCGAGTACGGACAGGACGTTGTGCAGTTCTATATGGTCGCAATTCAGGAGAACGCTGAGCTGTCAGTCAAGAGCCTGTTGAAGCAAGTCAGCAAGCGATTTGACGGACAGGTTCTCCAGGCTGTGGATTACATGGATGACGGCTCACCAATCTGCCTGTCGATTGACATTGATGGGGAAAACGGTACAGCAGTGTTTGACTTTGCTGGCACCGGACCGGAAGTGTACGGTAATACAAACGCGCCTGAAGCGGTAACTTATTCGGCTATTATCTACTGCCTGCGGTGTCTCATCACGGCGGACATCCCGCTTAACCAGGGTTGCCTGAAACCAGTTGAAGTGAAGATTCCCAAAGACTCGTTCCTGTCACCGTCTGGTACGGCGGCAGTGGTAGGCGGCAACGTGCTGACTTCCCAGCGGGTTACCGACGTCATCTTTAAAGCTTTCCAAGCCTGTGCTGCCTCACAGGGCGATTGCAACAATCTTACGTTTGGAATCGGCGGCAAAGATGAACGCACGGGTGAACAAGTTCGTGGATGGGGATACTACGAGACCATCGCCGGTGGAAGTGGTGCCGGACCTTATTGGCATGGCACATCCGGTGTGCATACACACATGACTAATACCCGAATCACGGACGCGGAGATCTTCGAGCGCAGATACCCGGTTCTCTTGCGCGAGTTTTCGATCCGACGTGGGTCAGGCGGCGATGGCCAGTTCAGAGGTGGTGACGGTGTCGTGCGTGACATCGAGTTCAGAGTACCGGTGCAGTGCTCGATCTTGTCTGAGCGACGAGTGTTCCATCCTTACGGTCTGGCTGGTGGTGACGATGCCGCATGCGGGCTGAACGTTTGGGTGCGCTACATCGACAACCACAACAGCGGTGGCGACAATAACTCGCCAAAGGTTGAACGGCGAATCAACCTGGGCGCCAAAAACACGGCGTTCATGCAAGTCGGCGAGCGAGTTATTATCAATACGCCCGGCGGAGGAGGATATGGTGCCAAGCACCTTGAACCAGGTGTCGACGGTAGACAACATGATCCAAAATCGAATTGGAGAGGACAGGGCAGTATTTCTGTCTACACAAACGCACAGGAAACTACTTAGGTAGATTTAAAGAATTCCCCAAATCTTTGATTTGAAATATATACTTATAATTTAGAACAGAAATGTGCCACTAGCCACTATCTCTCCAAGGCACTGAACTATTCATCGTCTTAAAACAGACAACGAGCCAAGTAAAGAATATGTAAAAGTAGTGAACTTAATCGATATTTGCGTCTATGACTAACTATCCAATCACGGTGAACAAAGATATAAAGACAGTAATGCCTAAAATCCCATTTCCTTAAAATTCCCAAAGGACATCAAGGAAGATTGGTCAGCTTAAGTGCCGCAAACCTTGAGATGAATACTCCCAAAGATAATTCGTCTCTTTAAACAATTGATGTCAGATCGATCGAGAAATTGAAACAGCTACAGCTTCGCTGGAAATGGTAGTTGTGAAGGGGGGACTTCAAATTTTTTTTGACTTAGTTTTTATTGTGAGTTAGGTAAAACATATTGTGATATTGTGGAAAGCATTGAGCAGACAAATATGGGTATCAAACCTGATGATCTGGTTTATTCTGCTTCTGAAATGTGCAGTTAATTCTGGGTGGAATATATTGAAAGAGAGCCAGCAGAGGAGCAAAGAAAAATTTCGTCTGGGTTATGGCAGTAATTTAAAGCTACGAATCCCTTGAAGTTGTAAGATCATAACCGTGATGTATTAACATACTATACTAGCCCTCCCCCCAACAGACAAAACTTAAAAAAAATAAAATGTTACAAAAGAAAGAATATCAGTTCAAGTGAAGAAGTTCTAAAATGTTATATTTCGCCATTAGCGCCCGGTTGCGCTTGCCAACCACCCAGAACAATAGTGTAATGACACTGATTGCAATCTGCACGGATCCCACAATAATAAAACATTTCTTGATACCAAGATGGAGGATCCAATCATACGCCTTGTCTGTCAACGCAAAACTTACCAAGTTCTTGAACAGAAGTAAAGAGATGAACGCTTCGGTTTGAATGTCTCGGTGGGCATCGGTGATGTATGATGCTGCCGCGACGGTGCCGATGATCATGCCGCACGACTCAAGTCCAAAGAAGAACGGCGGAAGATACTTTGAGTATTTATACATGTCACTCGATGTGTAACCAAACCCCCAAATTCCAGCGATACCGGTGATGGCTTGAGGTATGACCAACAGGATCCGGAACTCAGGTTCGTAGATGTTATTATTCCATTTGGCCAGGTATCGGGTGGCATAATCTGACATCACGCCGGCAAACACGAACCCGATGATGGATCCAACAACCGCCCCGACGTACATATAGCCGGTCTTGACCTCGTTGTACCACAATGGCGGTCCCATGAAAATGGCCGCCAGCACAACGCCGATCATGACTGTCCACGCGATCAACGCGCCTTGGACAAGACACGCCCATTGAATTGCAGGATGGAGGAACAGTGCAAACGGTCGCAAGACGATCTTCCATAACGGTCGCGAGGTTTTGCTGCCAGAGAATAAGTTGAGAGAGTGCAGATATGATTCTTCGGCGTCTGACGTGCTCGCAGTCTGTATGTTTGCAGTCTTCTCGCCGTCGCCGGCATCATCTGACCCACCATCTATTGACGTACTTTCGCCGACCATATCGGTATCGAGTCGATGCTCTCGGTTGTAAACGTGCTCGGGCACAAGAAAGAACACCAGCAGCAACACTGCACCGGAGAAGATGGCAATCAACTTGAATAGCCATTGCCAGCCGAGAGTTGATGTTAATTTGCCAGCAATGATCGGAGTCAAAAACGTGGTTCCAAAAATACTCAAATTTGCAATCGCTAGTCTGATACCTCTCTGATGCAGGAAGTACATATCGCCGACGGACGCGTTCACCAGCGCCTCGAACGGAGCCAATGCGATACCTTGCAGAACTCGGGATCCCAGTAACGAGTTGTACGACGTCGCGACACCACCCCACGCACACGAGCCGACGACCAAAGCCATGCCGGCCACGTACAGAAACCGCTTGCCGTATTTCGCCGCAATTGCGTTCACAAACACTGCCGACCCGGCGGCACCGACCAAGTGCCAGCCTGTCAGTAAGGCGACTTTTGTGAAGCTTGCGGAGCCAAAGTACACCACCAGCACAATCGTCGACGCAGACAGGATCGGGGTCATGGTACAGGCCATGGTTGATCCTGCGCAGATCACGAACAAAATCAGGTCCTTCTTCCATAGTGGCCAGTTCAATGGATCGTTAGGGGAGTCTGATGGCTGTGGAACCAGGATGATATCGCCGAACCGCTTCAGATTAGGATTCGCGTCTTCATGGCCCGCGGTCTCGTACAGATGAACCGTTCCAGGCACTCTGCCGTGGCCACTGGGCTCGAGGATCCCAAATGCCATCGTAGCAGCGCAAGCGAGAGGAAAACCGAAAAGCCTGCCTACTCAAACCCGGTCTTGCGAGTATTTTTGCGTGAATGCCAGAAGCAGCGAGGTGCTCGGCAGATCTGTCTTGTCTCCCGACGGTGGCCTCAGCTTGTCAGATATATATATATATATATATATATATATCCCACCAGTCTGCGATGGCGGGTGACTTTTGCATGCCGCTGACCGTGAGCCACACTGCCTAAAGTCTGCCTGGCTGGGCTGGCTGCCTCCTCCTGCCAGGCAGAGAGGGACTTTCAGCCCTCGAGGCTTACATAATCTTTCGCTGTAGCTGGCCGTCGCTAGGTAGCCAAGCCGACTTGGGTCAGGCAAAGAAAGTAAGTTGGAGGCGGCTCAAAATTATACGGGGAGCGGGTCCCAAACCTGCCCTGGACGCTACTTCATGATGCCGGTTATTAGGACCTCGAGAAATGGTTGTAAATGATTCTCGGACGAGCTCGCTCGGAGGCAGCAAAGATCCGAAATTTCCGGACGCTCCGGAACCTGCAGCCAGTTTCTTATATGCTTACAGCTGACAACTTTCGGCACGTCTGCGACTCGCTCTCACCTGGTTAGCGTACGATAGCGGCAGGGTCCCTCACAAGTGCGTACGGTCGTCCTCCCCAAACAGGCGCCTCCTACAGCCGCTTCAGCAGTCGCCGACGGCCAGAGTTTGACCCTTTCGAGGCAGCTTCTACGCCCAGTTGCTGTAAGAAGCAATGCCAGACCGATTTTGACTCGCCAAGCTTGCCTGCTCTCAGAGACTACTCTAACGATCACCGAGGACTGGTAGAATAGTGTGCACTTGGTGCGAATCACCTGTCTTATCGGGGGCACCCGGCAAATTGGCAGCCACCTCGTGCAGAGAGCGGTCAGGTCCGCCCGGAGCCTGACACACACACACACACACACAGCCTGGCTACTTACTACATCCAGCTACCGGCGATAGCTTTGTTTAGCTCAATGCTGTCTGTAGACGTACTCATGTCACTGCAATGTGCCTGCCGAGCAAGCGCTCGCTTCCATTCATTGCCCGGGCTCACCCTTCAGCTCTCGTCAACTTCCGTCCGTTTGTGATTTGTTCTACTAACCAAGCTGGATGCCGTTTGCAGTTGCCCCCCCCCCCCCTCTGTCCGATTAAGGGGGATAATATGACCGGTCTGCTCCCCTCATCTAGGTTAGATCCAACAATAGTCAGCCGGTTCCCGCCAGCCGCGAAAACCATGCTCGGCGCACACTCGACCCACGCACGTAGGTCGGGATGCATTATGCCCTAAGGCATCACCCTGAAAGGCAGTAAATAAAAACATACTTACATTATATATAGAGACGTTTGCCGGCGTCACTTTTCACCCTTTTCTTCCTCACCTGTAGGTTTAAAACGCCGCTCAATTGCCATTCTCGTCTCTATTATCAACATGAAGTTCTTACGTTATTCCGCGGCGGTTGCCGTTTCTGCTGTCGTCGTTGCTGCTCAATCAGTCTCTGACTTGCCCACTTGCGCTCAGGTTCGTCTGAACACTTCCCGGTCAATCGTTTTGCTCAACTTGCTGATGGTAAATTTGTTTTAGGGATGTGCTGGATCTGCGATTTCCTCGACCGGATGCTCGCTTCTTGATGTCGCCTGTTTCTGTTCGGCTTCGTCGTTTATCGCCGACATGATTACATGTGTCACGGGTGCGTGCGAGGCTGCTGACCAGGAGAAGACTGCCGAGTTTGCTCAGCAGCTTTGTTTGAGTGCCGAAGTTACATTGACTGGCCTCGACGCGTTGTTGTCGGCCACTGACTCAGCTGTTGCGTCCTCGACCGCTGCTGCCTCAAGCGTCGTTTCTTCAGTCTCGAGCGCTGCTGTCTCTAGCAGTGCCGTTGCATCCTCGAGCGTTGCTCCCTCGTCGTCATCAGTGGCTGCTAGCACCTCCGCCATTGTTTCATCTACTACTTCCTCTTCTTCTTCTTTCTCCTCCTCCTCCTCTTCCTCCTCCTCCTCCTCCTCCACTGTCTCATCCTCCACTGCATCGTCTTCATCCGTCGTCTCTTCGTCTGCCGCTAAATCATCCTCGACCAAGGCCTCTTCAACCAAGGCTTCGTCGTCGACAATTGTCACTTCCTCCAAGACCACTGCCACGAGCAGCTCTTCTGCTGAAGCCTCTTCCTCTGCTGCTGCCTCTTCATCTGCTGCTGCTTCTTCATCTGCTGCTGCTACCTCGTCGGCCGGCGCCTCCTCGGTCTACGTTTCCAGTGGATCTCTTGGATTTATCGGTGTGCTCGCTGCCTTGCTTCTCTAGATGACTACAACGAAATTAGATTGTCGATGTTGATGTGTGAGAGTTCTTCAATTTCAAATCGAATATAATTTGAATAATGTAAAATGTTGCTAGTACATAGCTTATTTTAATATCTACTCGCTAATCTCCATCCCATGTGCTCTCGCCAATTAAAGGTTATAGTTTGGCGGGCGCGTGTGTCCGGCGGCTTTGACCTCTGTTCTCGATGGCCGAGCAAGCGGCGTTTCTTAAAAAGCCAAGACCAAGCAATGTCCGTTTGTCATCTTCATTCAAGATATATTCACGATACTTGGATGGATGACCATTCGTAAGCAGCACTAGTCTCGGGTTACCGAGACCCACGCACCACGCACTGCGAAAAAAAACTCGCTCATTCCTCGTAATTCTCTGGACCCGGTGAAAACTTCCAACGGTTTATGTCTCTTGGCATGCCAACCCCGTTTGGGCAAGAGGCAATGTAACTTCTCTCAACGACACTGACTGATTCTGGCTTTATTGCACTATTATTTTTATTGGCAGTATTCAATTTACAAGGTGATCATAAAAACAAAAAAAAAAGAACAAAAAAAAATGCTCGGCAACGGGGAATTGAACCCCGGTCCCCCGCGTGACAGGCGGAAATTCTAGCCACTAAACTATTGCCGAATAGAAATTGTGACATTTTTTGAAATTGAGTCAAGATAAAGTAGGCGTTTACTATTTTTGTTGCATCAAATTTCATCGCACTTTTCACTCAATAGGAAGAGAACAACCCCCGCCAATTATATAGCTTGACTTTCCTGTTTCTGGCCTTTCCAAAGCATTGTGGTATCGCTCTTCTGTTAGCTTCTAGGCTGGACTACTCCACGCCTAAGTCGCAAAGACTACCGTAGCCACTCTATCGTTTGCTAAATACTAACATTCTGTCTGCCAAAACAAGCTCGACTCAAGTAACGCGGACCGTACTATATATACTGTATACTAAATACGATGTACAATATACAATATACAAAGCATCAGTTTCTTCATGGAGGAACGTCTATATACTGTACATGCCTTAGTCAGCCGTACGTGAGCCGCATTTGGCCTAATGCGGTAGTTGACTTGCCCCTTCTCGTAATTTCGATTGCCACCCCAACTAGCGGTACCCGTCCCGTGGTTTGTCATGCAGCTTATTCCCGGGGTCCATCAGCTTGCGAGAGAGACAGTCAGCATAGAACAGAACTGTCCGGCTTATTCTACATGGTTCTATGTGACAATAGACGGAGACGGGCATTTGGCGCTTTATATGTTACTCGCAGTAGCTAAGAATCCTCTAGTCTAGTTTGCTCCTCTAGTCTAGTTTGCTGCTGGTTAAACAGCAAGAAATGGATGAAAAGCAGCAAGATCAAAATTCCAGCATTCACGTGGTGGTAACCCACAATGGTACGCCTTACGAATTACTACTGCCGCCGACATGCACGGTAGGGGAGGTCCAGTCAGAATTAGAGGTACTCACGGGTATACCGATTGCCTATCAGAAACTCCTTCTACCCAAACGAGGGACGGCAAAAGACAGTATCTCCAACGAGCCAATCTCTCAGATTCTTCTGCCGAGCAACAGAAAACAGCACAAGCTGATGTTAGTCGGCACAACCCCAGAAGTTGCGAACAAACTTGCCAGTAAAGCGTTCGAGACATCGACAGTGAGACGGCCAGTATCGAAGTATACATTCAAGCCAAAACGGAATCAAGCGGTCGATGCTGACGACGAAAAGTACAGTTTCCACAAGTTGATCCCGTTGTCGTTTCTACCGAATCCGGAAAAGTCACTGGCGTTCTTACAGAGATTGAAAGACGACAAAGGCGTGCAGGCAGTGATGAAGAAGTACAAATGGTCGGTTCCAATTTTGACGGAAATGGATCCTGCGTCAAACACTTCGCAAGACTCTAAAACATTGGGCCTCAACAGGAACATGGGTCAAGTCATTGAACTTCGGCTGCGTACCGATTGGTATGACGGTTATAGGGACTATAAGACTGTCCGGCGTACGCTCTGCCATGAACTTGCTCACAATGTGTATTCGCCTGGCCACGACGCGCCGTTTTGGAAGCTTACAGCCACTCTGGAGCGAGAAGTGGTCGAACTCAACCCATACAATAAAGGAAAACCGCTCTCTGATGAAGAATACTACCATCCACCTGAGAGATATGATAATAACGGAGAGGACTACCAAGATGGCGGCGGCTGGCAGGGTGGAGAGTTTGTGCTTGGAAGTGGAGAAGCTGGTGGCCAGCATACCGCGGGATCTGTTAGTTCTGATGACGTGCGCATTTTGTCGCCTAGAGAGCTAATGGCGCGTGCCGCTGAGGCGAGGAATAGGAAGCACGATTCACATCAGGATGCTCATACGTTGAATTGAAATGGCTGTTTTTTTGGTATGGGGTGTTGGGAACTTGCGTAAATGGTTAAGGGATCACAAATTTAATAGTAAATAACTGCTTTGCATAATAACTAATCATTTTCAAAATGCTAGTGACGTAGTAGATCAAAAGTATCAAGTGTGTTGATGGTGACTGGTTAAAAGCGGATGTTGTTTGAGGGGTACAAGCACCGCTGGCTTTCCATTTACGCGATTGTCTTCCATCGTCGACCGTAAGCGTGTTCGTCGTGGTCATCACGATTTTATAGCCATCCCTGATATTTTCGAGCATTACAGTGATCGCAGTGATCAATATCAAAACATCTCTTTGAAATCCAAGCTCTAGTGCCTTTTTCAGCCCATTAGCTTCGGACGTGGCTGTGAATCGACATCTGCACGCCTAACCAATACCGAATCAATCGGTCTACTTACGGCGCTCTATCTTGGGTTAATTGGGTCGATCCTTTAGCATCATGGCTGACAGATACTCATTTTCTCTCACAACTTTCTCGCCAAGGTAAGTTCATGCAGTGCGATCCGATAATTTGTACTGTGGGTGATGCTGACCGCTGTGTAGTGGCAAGTTGGTACAGATTGAGTATGCACTACAAGCAGTAAATCAGGGCGTGACCGCTCTCGGAATCAAAGGTATGTGTCTCTAAAAGGCAAAGGTATAATAAGTTCAATGACACATTCTAATATTTGATAGCATCGAATGGTGTTGTGCTTGCAACTGAAAAAAAATCAACGTCGGACCTGATTGATACGAGCTCACTCGACAAAGTTTCAAATATCACACCAGACATTGGAATGGTCTACGCCGGAATGGGCCCTGATTTCCGCGTACTAGTAGACAAGGCTCGCAAGTCATCCCATACCAACTACAAACGGATCTATAATGAATATCCTCCTACCAGAATCCTCGTTCAAGACATCGCCCGTACCATGCAAGAAGCTACCCAGTCCGGTGGTGTGCGGCCATACGGTGTGTCGCTACTTGTAGGCGGGCATGATGTCGATAACGGATTTGCGTTATATCAGGTTGATCCATCGGGCACCTACTTTCCCTGGAAGGCAACTGCGATCGGCAAAGGCAGCACCTCGGCCAAAACGTTTTTGGAGAAGCGATGGACTGACGATCTCGAGCTTGAGGACGCAATCCACATTGCTTTGCTGACGCTCAAGGAATCAGTAGAAGGTGAAATGAACGGCAATACTGTCGAGATTGCCGTTGTTGGATCGCCGTCCGACGAGATGCTTGGATTCGAAGGTGTAAAGAATGTTGAAGGTCCGCGGTTCAGAAAGTTAAGCCCTCAGGAGATAGATGATCGATTGGATGCATTGTAGTTAGTAAATTATAGGCTATTAAACAATACGTATAAGTATCTCTACTATATATCCCTAACTGCCAAAACTGTAACGTCGTCATTAAAAAAAATAAAAATAAAAAAAGCACAGCCACCAAGAGGCGGTAACCTTAAGCTTGGTAATAGACAGATTCACATATTATACAAGAGCACAACAAAACCGTCCTCAACTGACACTTATCTTCGAACTGCGGGCAAAAAACTTTGATATTACCAAATCGGCATCGTCATCGTCATCATCCTCCAAATCAACTTCAGTCACATTTTGGACCAGACTTCTAGTTGGTCGCCGTCGCTTGCGAGAAGATGGAGCTGAGGAGTCATAGTCTTTGTAATCCTCGTCGTCATCGTCATTTGTATTGCTGCGTTTGCCTGCTGAAAGATCGTCGAGAATGTCACTGTCGGATTCGACCTCGACCGCTCGTTGCTTTCCCTTGCTGTTCTTAGAACGTTTAGTGCCACCAAGAGCAGCATCTACATCTCGATCAGACACAACGAACCCATCGAGATCGCTACTACTTTCATCGCCTTCGAATTCCGCTTCTTCTTCTTCGTCGCTGTCATCCACATTGGTCCCGTGTCTTGAGCCCATCTCTCTTGAGATCTGTTTTGCCCGCGCACGACGACGACGAGCTGCCTCGGCCTGTTCATTAGGATCAATCATGTGAGCTCGAGATCCGGAGATATCAACTGCCAGCAACCTAGCGATATCAGCTAACCGAGTCTGCAGACTCTTCTTGCTCGTCTTTCCGTCGTTCAAAGCTTGATCTACAATCTTAAGTTTCTCATCTTGAATCTCAATCACCCGTTGTTCCACGCTGTCGTCCATCACAAGTCTGAAAACATTCACTGGCAGCGTTTGTCCCAAACGGTAACAGCGGTCAATAGCCTGGCGCTCTTGTGCAACATTCCACCATAGATCGCTGAGAATAACCTGACTCGCAGCTGTCAAGTTTAATCCCGTAGCTGACACATGCAGGGACGCGAGCAGGACCGTCACGGTCTCGTCGGAGTTGAGACGTGCGATAGAGCTATCTCGCATAGCAAGACTCATTCTTCCATCTATTCGCGTGAAACCAACTCCAATCTCTTTCAGTTTCGGCTCCAGCAGATCCATAAAACTTGTCCATTGTGAAAAGAGAACTGTTTTAATTGGCTTTTGGTCTGGATTAGCCAGGTTCTTCTCACGCGTCTTCATTAGGATATCGAGAATCGCCTCAATCTTAGAGGAGCTTCTATCTCCAAGCGTAATCTCTTCATTGGCACGGACAACAGACGGTGCAACAATATCAGTCGCCGGGTCTTTAATTGCCTGCCGACAAATGGGACATATTTTATTGGCGAGAACAGTCGCCGCAATACAGTCCTGACAAAATATATGTTGACACATTGTGATACGTGGCTCTTGTAGACGCTCGTAGCAAATCGGGCATTCGTCTTCGTTGTCGAGGGCGGTCGATAGTAATAATTGTAATGCAGCCACATTTTCTTCCGTTGGCGATACATACGTCGAACTCGTAATTTCATCGAAGTTTGGAACACGTGTTTCACAGAGATAGTAACAATTGCAGATTTGCCGTAGTCGAAGAAGCAATTCTAGAATCATCATGTAACTCGACCGTGTATCTCGGTGCTCCTCCATATCGTTGCTGATCTTGTCAAGCATACTCTTAGCCTCCGAACGAACGGATTCATAAACACGTCGTTCGACCTGTGTCCACGGAACATTGGATGTGTATTCATTAAGAGCTGGAAGATCGAGTTTGACAAGCTTATCCATAGTCTTCAGTCGTCGTAAACACAGCTCCGCCATCAGAGCTTGCAGCCGTTTTTGCGCTCTTTCGTCGCCCGAGGAAAAGCCGGCCATGATTTTAATTCTAAAGGTTGATTGGTCCTCCAGATCTGGAAAGCGAAGGAATTTTAACATTGAGTACAAATCGTTTAACGAATTGACAATAGGAGTTCCTTGAAGACAAATTAGCAAGCAGAATGGAGACTCATCGCTCACAGAACGTCGCGACTTACCTGTCAAAGTCCAGCGAGAATAAGCGTCGATATCACAGCAACCTTGAGCCATCAAGGTCTTTGGATTGCGAGTGATATGTCCCTCATCAATAATTACTCTGCGCCATACCTGGTTACAGATCATGTCGGGAAACGCAGGTGCGGCACGACCAGTCTGTGCCTCTTGCTCCCGGGCTTTAGTTTTTCTTTTAAACTCGCCCTGAATTGTACCATATGAAGTGACCACAACATCGTAATCTTTGTATCGTATTTTTTTGTTCTTCTTCGCACCATGGTACACAAGCACCCTCAGCCGATGACTTCGCTTAACATGCATAGCCATCTGGCTTGTCCAATTCGAGATCAGACCGACTGGAGCAACGATAAGTGTAGGCTTCCCGGCGTACTTAGGGGGAGTGGTGTCCTTCTGGATGACCTTGGAGGAGACTCCTTTTCGTAAGTCATAGCAAATTAACGATATCAACTGAATTGTTTTTCCCAAGCCCATATCATCAGCGAGACAACCGCCGCTGAATAAAGGAGGTGGGGTCCTAGAAAAAATTTCCAATAGCAGGTTATGGAATACTCGACGATCCCCCGAGCCAGAACACTTCCAAAACTGCACATCTTTATCGGAAGGGTTTTGAGGTAGAACAGGATGCTCGTGTCTCAGAAGCCATGCCAAGCCCTGCAATTGATAGTCCAGCATTTTGGTACCTATTCGCGATGGCTGAGGTGCACGAGGAAGTTTCTGAAGAACTTCTTCCGATTGCCCAAAACTCGATGTCTCAAATGTTCTGATACTGGCAATAATCTCTGGGCTGAGTGCCGCGGAAGCATTGGCAAAGGCGCTCTGCCTTATGGGAGGTGCGAGACCTGGCACAGTACTAAACTTAGACTCTGCAAAACTTGTGCCAGTAGGAAGCGACGGTGAATACACAAAAGAAGGTTTGTCCTCGAAGATTGTAAAATCGTGTTCTAATAGAGTCTTTCCGATTGAAGCAGCGAAAGCTACCGGTGCCTGGAGACAAAGCCGTATTCGAGCTTCGCTAGCACTTAATTTTTGAATTACATGCGCCGTTACGTGCAGATAATAGTAATCCATACAACGAGCCAGCTGAACGGCGTCTGATGCTCGTACGTATCCAAACTTAACAGCTACCATGTGATTAATATAGCGCAACAAATTTAAAAACTAAATCTTCTCATGTTGACTTACGCGTTGTTGTCTTGAAAAGTGCAATAGCGTAGGGGTCCTCCACACTGGGTTCTCGCTTGAGCGTGACCAACTCGCCAACCGATATAGTTGTATTAAACAAATGAGTGCCAACAGCTATAATCACGATATATCCAATTACAACAGGCACATTCGGCCCGGTCACGCCTCGAGCCTCATTATGCTCAATCTGTCGAGCAATATAAAGCTGATTATCAGAAAAGCTCATGCCCTGTGACTTTGGAGTGATCTCAACTTTAGCTTGCAGAGGAGGTGGAGCACGTACGCCGTCAGTGGCTTGGGGACGCGTCTTTACGTCGATTATTTTCACGTCGTCATCGTCACTATGATCATCATCACTAAGAAGACTGATAACAGTGCTATCCACATCGATTACGGCGCTTGGACGTATCGTGGTAGTCGCCGGCTTTATATAGTTAGCCCTGGCAGGCTTAGATTGTCCACCTGAAATCTCCATTGACAGATGATCTGATCTGGTTGCACTGTTAGATTCGTTTGAGTCAGAATTACCGGCAAAGTTTGACACCGCTGATATAAGCCTGTTAATCGGGTTCGTTTTGATGGACTCGGCTTCCGAACTGTTTGCCATGTGTTCAACAGCGGCCTACGTGAGCATAGAAGCTCTCAAAGGCCTCTGCACGCGTATAGTATAATACTATTAGCCTTTCTCAAGACAAAAGCTGACTGTGTTCGACCGAAGCAGAAGATTTCTGGTTTATTTTAATATGTATTTTGCAATCTACGGACGCGAAGAACGAAATCGCCCGATGAATGGGGTTAGGGTAACAGCGCATTGACGCGTTAACATTGACTGGGTGCTTTAAAGAACTCGCCTAGTGGAAAGCACAACCAGGCTGGGTAAGTTCATCTAATGTCGCTCTGATCCAGCTTATGTAGTCAGGTAGATAGTAGCAAAATACAGTACTTAGTAGATTGTTAAGTAAATTAATCAGAGACAAGAAAAAAGTCCTTAAGAGCGTAGAAGGAAGCAAACTGAAACCTGATGCAACCAACAAACGAGAAACAAGCTATCATTTATTCTTTGGCCTCCTCCGCCTCTTCTCTCTTGGTCTCAGACTCTTTGTCAGCACTCTCCTCAAGATCGCTGGTCCACAGGGTCAGATTGTCTCTGAGAAGCTGCATGATTAATGTCGAATCCCGGTAGCTCTCTTCGGATAGAGAGTCCAGCTCAGCAATGGCGTCGTCAAAGGCCTGCTTGGCAAGATGGCAAGCACGGTCAGGTGAGTTAAGGATCTCGTAGTAGAATACAGAGAAGTTAAGCGCCAGGCCGAGACGGATGGGGTGAGTAGGTGTAAGATCGGTCTGCGAGATATCGGTCGCGGTCTTGTAGGCCTCATGGGCCTCCTCGGCAGCGGTACTTCGTTTGTCACCAGAGGCGAACTCTGCCAAGTAACGGTGGTAATCACCCTTCATCTTGTAGTAGAACACCTTTGACTCGCCAGTCTCAGCCTGAGGGATGAGGTATGTAGTCAAAACACTCAACACGTCACCGCAAACATCCTCAAGCTCCTTCTCGATCTTGGTGCGGTATTCCCGAATTTGGGCGACGTGGTGCTCAGAGCCCTTGGCTTCTTCCTTCTGCTCAATAGATGAGATGATTCTCCAGCTGGCACGACGCGTTCCGATGACGTTCTTATAAGCGACCGACAAAAGATTGCGCTCGTCAACCGAAAGCTCAGCACCAATCTTGGCTACGTCCTTCATGTACGTGACCATCTCATCGTAGCGCTCCGCCTGCTCGCAGAGTCTGGCCAGGAAAGTCTTTGTTTCTCTCTAGAACGTTGTTAGTTACATCAAATAGCATGAAACAAAGCCACAAAATCGGGAGCGCATAGCGAGTTGGCTGGACAATATGATAGGATCAACAAGGAACGCTGGCATAGATGTTGACTATCGATTGAATCGATCAATTGAAGTCAACCAGACTCATCGGGAGGAGCATTCACAACGCTGCGTTCAACAGTGAAGTAAAGCACATCTATAGCACATCGGGCCTGAAAGGCCAAATCCACCGCTTGTCATTCTTTTATAGACAATAGCACAATAAACGAGCAGTGATCCATATCCATCTCATCCCAAATCATTGCCCTCGTAAATTGTTTAAAACTGTAGAAATAACTTACCTCTGAAGTCATCGTGGTAAAATAATTGAAGTATTAATACTTGCCGAAAGGGGTGATCGTAACCAAGCTGATTGTGAATGTGCTGTCGATCTGACGTAGGCTATAACCGCAACTAAAATAAGAACCAAGTATTTAACAAAAGTTGGCAGATATTTCGGCAAGCGATGGCTTGAAACAAAAACAAGATTTGCTAAGGATGAGAACCGAACGATGATTCAGGCCGGAAGTCGTGGGATAATAATGGAAGCCAATCTGCGAGAAAACAAGGATCGGGCGAGGAGGGCAAAATGTGGGAAAACGCTGCTGCGGCCGGTCGTTTGCGCGATGGTCACAACGTGAGCGAGATGTGATTTGCCAGCTTTGTATATGGCAAGAAGCGTGAAATTGCGTTACCGTTTGCTCAACAGATGTAGTTTTTGTGAAGATGTAATTATATTTTCCATTTTTATTTTTACAAATTTTAATGTTAATCGGTTATTGCCGTACCAATCATGCAACGTCAAATGTGACGCGTCGCCGTATGAAGCTATGAATGGACCTAATCAAACAAAAACTCCGTCTAGCGGTACTTTAAGAAAGTACCTAAATGAGCGGGAAGTTGATTTCTTTTAGCATCGTATCCTAGTAATATGGCTCCTGTTTTCAGGCGTCAAACACGACAGTTTAAGTCGACAGTGTTGCTGCAAAAGACGGATCGCCCTCGCTGCCTCTATAGACATCTTGGTCAACTCAATTTGATGACAAATTTTCTAAGCACAACCCCAACTGTGGTCCTTCGCATGAAGCTTCGCATGAAGCTTCGCATGAAGGCAGATACGTTCTGCAGATAACGTATGCTTCAGGACGCGTTTAACTTACCACCCTATCTGAATGCGTGCTCAACACCCTTACCAGAGCGAGACTCAATACAAATTTAGATAGTACACCTCGCCTACCTGAGTGTTATTATTGGTATAAACACGATATTAAAGTATTTGACATAACAAGCTATGGCTTGGAAAGCACAAGCACTGGATTCTATCACGTTTCGCCCGGGAACTTACAGGTCCTCCTGGATAAAAGGCCGGCCGTTCAAGGAGCCGCACCAATATAATCAACAAAGACCAGGTAAACTATTGTCAAACGTTTTGGCAGACTCGTCGGCAACAGCTCTGAAGAACTCAGAAGGGCGTTAAAGATTTGGTATTTCATTCTCGCTCAACTCAGCCAGCTGGCTGAAATACTTGACCAAACTTCTGGAAACGCAGAGAATGAGCTATTAGCAGCTCCGAAACGAGGATGTCGGCAGCTAGTCAGCGCTCGAATGGGACCATCCAACGATCTCGAAAGCCGGTTACAACGAGTGTCACCGATCAGCAGGCGTACAATTATGCGACAAGGGTTGCATATCTGACCTTCATTACCTTACCACGACGGGCAAATAGTATTCCTTCTAGCATAAGCTCTCAACGTGTGCCTAGTAATGTGCTCAAGATAGCCAGAAAAGATATTAATGCATATCCATATCGCAATATTCACAAAAACCAGAAAACACAGGCTGCGTTTTTAAACTACAGTCACCAAGTCACACTAAAGGATGTCAAAGAACGCTTCAAGTCTGACATGACGCTCGGCCAACTGCTAGATCTGTTCGTTTCATGCGCAAAACTGGCACCAAATACAGGCATGAGTCCATCTGATCTAGACGATTGTAAGGCTGCGTTTGCCAAATTTCTGGACTTCTGCATTGCACGAACAGGATCGAAAGCGAAATCTGCCACTTTTTCCAGTGAGGTCTCCAAACTGTCCCGAATCTTTGCTTCCAACGATGATATCGAAGTTCCATTCGCGTCTTTTATTGCCGATATTTTTGATCTCTCACCTTCAGTCGTGACAGATGACATTCTCGATATGAAGCAAACTTTTACTCAGAAGGTGGGATGTACTGTACTTTTGTGCATTTGGAGATAGCTGACCAATTATATATAGGATTATGTGCAAGATCTAAAAAAGCTGTCTACTCGTGTACTCACAAAACAGGATGCGGCAAATCAATTTTCATCCGAGGCTGATTATAAGAGCTGGAAGGAGTCCGAAATCACGGCACTTAATAACCTCTTGCTTAGCATGGTGATGCAACAAGCCTCCTTATCCTCATCTAGCAAGACCGATATTGCTGACGATAATCAACCATGCAAATTCATCCCGGATCCACCCAACATATATTATAAGCATATCTTGAGAAAATGTATGGAAAGAGACATCTATACTGTGGATGCTACTATTCTTGAAAACAAAGACCGACTTGGGCCATTAGTGGAGCAACATGTGGAGACCTTGTCTCCCGACTCGCGCGATTTTCTTAACACTTTGTTCATGCGATGGCGTGTTGGTAGGGCAGCAAGAGAGGTTATGCTTCTTGAAGTTGGCAAGGAGCTGTTTGTCGCTGATGCGATCAGTTTAGCTACCATGACAAATATTATTAAACTTGTGCAGGCACATCTCAAGCCTGCCAAAGGTGAGGCGCCATTTGCATGGACAGCACAAGACAAAATGGTATATTCAAATAGCTTGAAAGCCATACATCAGCACGTTTTAGGACTGGTCAACGAGGCTTTGTCTTTTGCCCTCAATCAGAAAAACTTCGTTCCGATATTACCAATGCTAGGTGCTATCGAAAAGTATGTTTACAGGAGCGAATTTTTCCAGAACTCTCCAACTGAGTTTCAGGAGAACATGAAGATTTTCGAAGCCACGTCAAAAGACGCTGCATATCGCGAATTTCTGGCCCTTGTTAAATCAATACCACGGGACGGTACTCCGGATTCGGATACGAATGTTCTGCTTACCGTCCTAACAGAGACATTCAAAATGGTAAAGCGAGTCCAAAGGCGATTCAATATTCCTGACGAAATTGAAGGAGTGGGAATCGGTCGATGGGGTGCTCATCTAAGAATCGACACTTGGTTGGCTAAACAGCTATCGAGTTTAGCGGCTACATATGCGCAGCAGATATTCAGTGAAGTCAAGCGGGATTTGGCCCAAAACTCTGTAGACGTATCCATGGAAGAGATGAAAGAACTGTATTCAAGATTGACTGAGCTAAGTGTGTTGTACAGCCAGTACCACGAGTAAGTCGGATTGCTTGGCAAAGGCCAGATTATAGCAGTGTTTGTGCTGATCAATAGCAAACCGTTTCCGCTAGATTATGAGCGTGAGCTGTTTCCCTATATCCGGGATTGGTTTGATGCGCGAAAAAGTATGCTTATAGACTGGGCGGATCGGAATTTACAAACTGACAGGTTTGAACCACTATCGAATACAAACAGGCACAGTATCTCTGCCACAGATCTGTTCAGCTCGTTCTATCAGCAAATAAATGTAGTCAGGGATTTTAAGTGGGACAATGACTATCACACCGCACTACTCTTCACTGTTCTGATGGGGTCAATCTCCCAGTCAGTATCTCGCTACTTGCAAAAGTTGCAAAAGAGCTTTTCAGACGATTTGGCCGAGACAGATGAAATTCTTCAAGACACACGAAAACGAGAAAATTGGATCACAAATACACGGCAAATGATGAGTAAGAAAAAGTTTGAACCGTTCCGGTTTGCTTCGCAGACATTGGTAAAGCTGAATAATGTTGAGTTTTCAAAAAATGAGCTTGACTCTCTCGAGCGAAGTCTTGATGCTGAAAAACTGACGAATGCAATCAAAACCAACGAACCTCGTTCGAAAACCAAAAATGTGGCTAGTTCCTACATTTTTACAATCGACATAGTCGAAGCCGAAGGTCTCAAAGCTTGCGATACGAATGGGCTCAGTGATCCATATGTGGAGCTTATTGATGATGTTGAAAAGAAACGCATTGCTAAAACACGAACGATTTCGAAAAATTTGAACCCTAAGTGGAATGAGAGCTTTGAATATACCATTGCTGAGGCACGTCGAATTGCTGTGCGGGTTTGGGATGAAGACTTATTTGGTGCGCATGATGAATGTGGAGTAGCATCTCTGATGTTGAATCCTGCAAAGCACGAAGACTTTGTTTCTAAAGAAGAATGGATACAATTGAGACCTCAGGGAAGACTCAAGATCATATTGAGTGTTGAAGGCGAGCGTGACGATTTGATTTTCCATTTCGGAAAGGCTTTCAAGGAAATCAAACGTGTGGAGGATTTTATGGTACGGTCTATAGTCGACAAGCTCTCTGATGTCGTAAAAGAAACGATTTCTTTGAGTAAGGTCAAAAGCGTGAGTAATCCTTCAGGTGCTCTTGGTACTGTCGGTCGACTTCTTGGTGGGAACTCTCGTTCAGAGCCTATTCCTGTGCAGGAAGCTGAGGACGCCTTAGATCCGCTGTTCGATTATTTAAATGACAATTTCCTGACGCTCAACGAAACGCTCACGACAAGTTTGAAAGTTAGAGTGATGACGGACACTTGGCATCTGGTCTTGATGGAAATTGATTCCCTCGTGCTTCCACCACTGTCAGATAGGCCGACGTCTCAAAAGGCTCTGTCCATAGTAGAGCTCGGTATTATTTCAACTTGGCTCGACTCGCTCAAAACATTTTTCCACAACGAGGGCTTTGGGGTACCTATGGCTGATCTGGAAAGTGACGATATATATAAGATCATTGTGCAGGCTCAGAAGTATTATGAACTACCTACCGAAGAGATAAGGCGTATCTACGATTCAATGTCGGCATCAACCTATCAGCGCATGCATACGCGTGAGATGTCATCTATGTCACAGATAATGCTACGTGCCAAAACTATCAGAGCGCATAAAAATCTGGGTACTATAAAGGCAGCAAAACGACGTATTTCAGAAGCAAAGGGAGATAGCGATACTGAGGAGGTATTACTGCGACTGTTGCGCCTACGAGGAAGTAGTCGGCTTGCGGTGTTATTTGACGAACGAAGGCGACTTTCTGAGCAGCTTATGACAACTGCCAAACTGCGAGAGATGAAATCAGGTTTTAATCGTAAGCTACATCAGCCGAATTATCGTGGCTAATCCCCACCCCCTGCTTTCTTTACATGATATCTACCCAATGTACTGTATTGAACTATCATATGTGCCATCAAACTGTTTGGATTCGACCTTGACACCTAAACTAGGTTGTTTGAGACAGGGAGCAAAGCCAAGACCCATTGTATGCTAAATGAGGTCAAACCCCGTTCGTTATCGTGTTTATTTGGGATATAAACTGCCGTCGTCCACTTTGGCGACTTCAATGTCCTTGAAATATGATGACCCTCCTAGTTCGTTGTACATGCCATTCTGGAATACTCGCGGGGCAGCAGGCTTTTCTGGGTGAACAAAGTATAAGATGCCACTAACGCCAGCAATGATACCGAAAAACGAACCGATATACTTCAATGCAGTAGCGTTGGATACCGTATCGTGGACATCTGGTGACCACATGTTGTAGAGATCGTCGTCTTCGTGGAGCTTAATAGAGTTTAGATAACAGTCTACTGCCGATTAAGTCTTTTAACTTACCGGATCGTTGAAGTTACGTCGCATTTGCTTGTCGTCATATTTGGCGTACGGGTCCTTTTTCTGTGCAAAAACAGCAGGATAGTCGGGGTAGTCACCAACCTGCAGAGTCAGCAATACAAATTTGAAATATTATCGTAGGATCAAATACGGACCATTCTGTCGTCTTGTGTAGAGACCGACCGAGACAACACACGAGGTTTAACCAAGGCTCGAGACCCAATCGCACGAGCTGCAGCACTGGCAGCAAGACATGATGTCCGCATCATTACCGGTAAAACCATTATATTTAACGACCTTCAGTGCGGTTGGTAATATTGAATAGAAGTGTTGATATTCGTCACCGACTCGCTTTAATAACTTCTACATGCTGAAATCGTTGAATTCGTTGAAATTGATTGGCCGCACACCGCGACGATTCTGGGTTAGGGCACATATATGGGCTAGGGTTGGGCGACCAAGGCCTTCAGGAGAGAATAGATAAATACAACAAGATTACAAGCAGGATCGGGTATTCATTCAGCATTTTCTTGCCCAAAACTATCGAATCGGAGTTCAAAATTTATGTACAGGATCATTATAGCTGTGCGGACATTTTAATGCCAGTTTTGCTAGGGGCGGTATACCTACGGACTCATAATCGCGAATGGCTCAATCAAGGGCAACGCGTAATGCATCCGTCTCGAGCTTTTTGAAGGGTGCTGAGGGTATGTATCTAGTGATGTGAGACGATTTGTGATGTTGTGATTACTGACAATGTAGATGAGTCTGTTTTTATGAGTGAAATCAAGTCTCGGTTGACTGAAAGTGGTGAACTTAATGGGAGGCGCATGCTACGGCATCGCGATTCTCAGTCTCCAGCTCAAGCCACACCTTCACCCAGGTCTGGCTTAGTACCCAGAAAAGGTACGCCTTCCAAATCTGGATCTAATAGCGATTCTAGTTTGAGTCAGAAACGTGCACCTCGAACGTCGTCACGACTTTCTTTGCAAGAGCCATCCCCAAAGCGGCCTCGACTGGTTGGGCGGCAAGTTGCTAATGATTCGCGGTCAAAACCCTCGAGAAAGCGTTTGGATCTGTCAAGAAAGGAGAACGGTACTCAGCAGAGGTCACCCTCAGATCAGGACGTGTCGGTTAGGAGTGACAGTGGTGAAGATGATGAAGAAACTGCGTCCAGTGAGGACCAGGTAAATCCGTCTGATGAGTCTGATGGCAATGTGACGCCAAGAATAAAGCTCAAATACAGTCTTCCTCAGCCAATTGTTGCTCAGCCCGCTCATATTCCTGTCGAACCAAAATTTAAGACGTTGACAAAGTATCTCGATTCATTCCGTTTGTTGGATGGAGATAGCGAGGTGACGGAGGAAGTATTCGACAAGAAAGTACAAGAAGAAGCTCGCATCAGAGCTGAAGTTGAGAGGGCCATAGCAGATGGTCGATTGCCGGAAGCATTGAACGAGCAGGAAATCGACTCAAACCCACCGCCCTCAGTGCTTCGAAAACCATTTGATCCTGCTCGACCACCGTCCTACAGAGATTATCTGTTGCCTCAAGCCGTATATTTGTCAAAACTAGCTGCAGAGGAGCGAAAGGCTCACGTCTCTCGCGCGAAAAAGATTGCAGGTATGATTCAACTACATTTCAAACGGTTGTCTGGTGCGGACGAAAAAGAACGCAAATCGGAAGAAAAGCGGATCAGACAATTAGCCAAGAGATTGGCTATGGATGTCAAGAAAAAGTGGAGGTTGGCTGAAAAGGTATGTCTCCAAGTTAGCATAAGACTGTGGGATTTGTTTGTCCTAATTTAGTAGGTCGTCCGTCAAGAAATTGCAGCTCGACAACAAGAGCAGCAGCGCCGTGTTGGCAAGTTGCAGCTGGATTCAATTTTGAACCAATCATCTCAACTTCTAGAAGCTCGCAGGGAAAGGCGTCGTAAAGCTGCCGAAGATGAGTTTAATGCTGAGTTGTTTGAAGAGAGCGATTCCGATGTAATTCTCGACTCGGAACTTGATAGTAGTTCCAACGAGGGTAGCCAACCGGGTGACAGCGATGAGAACAGTGAATTAGAAGGTGAAGAAGCTGAAACTGCTGATACTGAAGCTGCTGCAACAGACGAGGAAGATAAATCGGACCGACAAGAAACACCTGTGGACGAAATAAAAATAGCACAGCCGGAGAAGTTAGAGGCCACAACCGATGTGCTGCCGGAAGCTGAAGTGTCTATGGATGTTGGCGAGAAAATCGCTCCAAAATCCGAAGATATGGACTCTTCTCATTCCCAGGTCATTGCGCCAAGTCCCGAGGCTGGTAGCGAATTATGCGAAGTGCGGCCGCAGGATTTGAAAGAGGTTACTCCAGCAACAGATAATGGCGAGGTGCCATACACTCCTATCCCTTTCCTCCTTCGTGGTAAACTTCGAATATATCAGCATCTTGGCCTGGACTGGTTGGCAGGACTTTACAATAGTGACACAAATGGTATTCTTGCGGACGAAATGGGACTTGGGTACGTTGTGCATTGGTCAACTTGTTTTATTGGGTAAACTAACAGGTAAAACGTTTAGAAAAACTATTCAGACGATTTCGCTTTTGTCGTACCTTGCTTGCGAGAAAGGCATCTGGGGCCCGCATCTCATTGTGGTGCCTACCAGTGTGATGCTCAACTGGGAAATGGAGTTTAAGCGGTTTGCGCCAGGATTTCGCATACTCACTTATTATGGTAATCCGAGTCAACGGAAGGAAAAGAGACGAGGATGGAATGATGATGACTCGTGGGACGTGTGTATCACGTCATATCAACTGGTGATTCATGATCAAAATGCTTTTCGCCGAAAGAACTGGCAGTACATGGTTCTTGACGAAGCACACAACATTAAGAATTTCAGATCCCAGCGGTGGCAGGCACTACTCAACTTCAAGACTGCTCGACGATTGCTTCTCACAGGCACCCCGTTGCAGAACAATTTGATTGAATTGTGGTCGTTGCTGTACTTCTTGATGCCTTCGACAAGAGATTCCAATAACAAAGTCCTGTCTGGATTTGCTAGTCTGGCAGATTTCCAAGAATGGTTTTCCCATCCTGTGGATCGAATTATAGAAGGAAACTATAGTAATGACGAGGAAACTAGAGGCACGATCGCAAAATTGCACAAGGTACTGCGGCCATATCTGTTGCGTCGGTTGAAGGCCGATGTTGAGAAACAGATGCCTGCGAAGTACGAGCATATCGTTTATTGCAAGCTCTCAAAACGACAAAGATACCTGTATGATGATTTCATGTCTCGCGCACAGACTAAGGAGACGCTGGCGTCCGGTAATTTTTTAAGCATCATCAACTGTTTGATGCAGCTGCGTAAAGTTTGCAATCATCCTGACCTGTTTGAAGTTCGGCCGATTGTTACCTCGTTCGCTATGGACAAATCGGCAATTTCAAATTACCATTTGAAGGAGTCAGTTGTCCGTCGAGTCCTCCTGAAGGAGAACAGTTCAGAGAGACCAGACTTGAAGTTTCTTAATCTTGTTTTCACTGCTAACGAGGGCTCGTCTTTTGGTCTGGCTCGCACCAGAAAGATTCTGTCGGCTTCAGAAACAATCAAGAAACATCTGGCAAACATGGAGTCTTCTTTGAGTGAGAAGGTACCACCGGCAGATCGGTCGTCTTTGAAAGCATATAAGAAGTACCGTAACTACCGACACAAGTTGTCTGAGATTGACGGTATACGTCAGCACATCTATGTCAATGACTTTAATGTTGACAGAGTTCCTGTATTCGGTCATAAGCTGATTGAAACGTTGAAGGTGTCATTACCGAGAGAAAAACGTGAGCCATTTTTGCAGTCCACTCCTGCTGACAAGTTTGTTCTATCATACAGGCAGCGTGCGGAAGCGATGGGTGATCTGGTCGATCACTATGCATTTGTGACACCGAACGTGGTTGCGCTGGATATGCCGAAGATTGTGTGTTCGGGCATTACCAAAGAAGAATTCTTCGCTTTGAGTCAGCAAGCGGACAATCCGTTCCATCGGTCGCAGGTGAAGTTGTCGATTGCGTTTCCTGACAAGCGTCTATTGCAATATGACTGCGGAAAGCTCCAGAAGCTGGCTAGTTTACTGCGCGACCTTGTTTCCGGTGGCCATCGGGCACTTATATTCACACAAATGACAAAAGTGCTTGATATTCTCGAACAGTTTCTCAACATCCACGGGTACCGATACATGCGTCTTGACGGTGCTACCAAGATTGAACAGCGCCAATTGATGACGGAAAAGTTTAACACCGATCCGAAGATCCCAGTGTTCATTTTGTCGACCAGATCTGGTGGGCTAGGTATTAATCTGACTGGCGCTGACACGGTTATTTTCTATGACTCAGACTGGAATCCTGCCATGGACAAGCAGTGTCAAGATCGATGCCATCGTATCGGTCAGACCCGTGACGTACACATTTACAGATTCGTGTCTGAACATACAATCGAATCGAACATTCTCCGAAAGGCAAACCAGAAGCGGTTACTTGACGATCTCGTGATTCAGGACGGCGAGTTCACGACCGACTATTTCTCGAAATTGACCCTGGGTGACATGCTTGGCACCGAGTCGGACGAGAAGACCAGTCTTGCCCTCGATCAGCAGGTCAAGAATATGAAGGGTGGCTTGGAACAAGTGCTGGCCCAAGCCGAAGATGAGGACGACGCGAGAGCGGCTAGGATTGCGCTTAAGGAATCACATATTGATACAGAGGATTTCGACGAGGACTCGTCTGCCGCTCAGACGCCTGCTGCAGTTCAGCGAGAGTCGGTCGGGTCAAGTGTGGCGGGAACACCTGTGCCGATGACGTCCAGCACTCCTACGACGGCTGCGGCTTCTACTGTCGCTAATGTACGAGAAGAATCCAACGGGCATGAAGCTGCGGAGCAGGACTCTGACGAAGAAGAAGAGGAAGATGATGTTGGCAATGTGGATGATTACATGATACGGTTTATTCAGCAGGGATACTATTGGGACTAAACATCATGTTACTGTTTCTGTATATAAAGATCTAATGCTTATTGTATAGTAGCCATGCCAAGGTGATGACTACTACAACGTGGCCGCCAAAAACGCATTTAATCCCGCATCGAAACCTTGCTCGAACTCCCATGCGTTCCGATCGCCTTTGTTTTGAATGTGTTGTTGCAATCGAGCTCGTTTCCACCTTTCCCTTTGGCCAAGTCTACTCTCGTCTACTTCCCAGAACTTTGCCGCGTCTTGCCACGCCGTAGAGAACCCGTCACGGTATCTGTCGTGCTCAAAGTGGCCTCCGTTGCCGTTCTTATCCCAGTATGCTTTGTGAGACGCTAAACTGTTCTCGGCAGGCTTGGATCCATCTGGCGCTCGGCTGGATTTGCGTTCGATCACGGGTATGCAGCCGCTCTTGACCATCTCTCGCAAATCCCATTCACCGCCACGTCCTTCGCCAAACTTGTATGTCCAAAAGAAGAATCCGGCGGTGGAATGCAAGTAGCGATTGAACTGATCGCAGCCGAAATCTTTGCAATATCGGGCCCGGTCGGACTCTGACACTTTCTTCCACGTGTTGCCGTCCATCACACACGAGAACTCGCCCACGATCGTGTTGGTGTCAAATTGTTCTTTAGACACGTCTTCGATAAGCTGTTTAGGCGACTTGCTTCGATCAGAGTCCGAAAAGCACTTGTACACGTGCGTATCGACCAAGACTCCAGCCTTCTCCTTCACAAAGTTTTGATATCGGGATCTGTCCCAAGCATCGGATATCACAACCACCATTCCACGATCAACTTCACGGATAGCTTGTATCGCATGATTGTAGTAATGTTCTGTGTTGGCATCCCACTTGGCTTCGTTGACAAGTTGGATACCTATAACGTTGTCATAGCTTTTCACTTGTTCAGCTATGAACTTGCATGCTTTCACCGCCAGCGACACATACGACGACTTGTCGAAGAAGTTGCCCGCACCTGGCGCGCCAGAGTGCGCATCGCCATTGGCACCGCCTGGCACGGAATGCAGGTCAACAAGTACGCTGATCCCATGGGCCTTGGCTTTGGAAATCATCGCCAGGTATTTTTTCCATGCGTCTCGGTAGACATCGGGGGTATGCTTGTCGGCAAAAGGTGTTCCGCCAACAAAGTCTTGACCAAGAATGAAATAGCCCATAGGCACCCGGACTGCGTTCACATGGTTATCTGTAAGCCATTTCCAGTCAGAATCAGACATAAACGTATCGTAGTGGTGGTTCCATCTGTCGCGGGTCTTGTCGACACCCATTTCATCAATCGAGGCCGCCACTGCCGCATGTTCCGTCTCGTCGCTCGCATGCACCGAGCAAAACATCTGTGGAGCGATCCATCTCTCAAGCAAGAACCAGCCGCCTATGTTTGTGCCAACGTGAACTCGATTCGTAAACACGTCCTTCAAGCTCGGCGCACCGTCCGGGAATGGCCATGATTCAACAACCGGGGACGACGAGAGCGATGGTTGAGCATGGGACTTTAATTTTGATTTAAGCAAGCCAAACGGCATATTTTTTTGTATATATTACCGTTTGAACAAACAATTTAGTCGTCCTGACTTAAACGTGTCTGGTATGGCATGTCTTCTTTAGGTTCATTCATATATCCATCCGGATCAGACGTCTTAAAGAACTGCCCGGCCTTGTGACATCATCCCGTCGGGATAAGCCGGGGTCGATCTCGATTTACCGAACTACACGCCTTTCGATGAGTTTAATCCATAATAATAGTAAGTTTTACGAGACATCTACGACAGCTGGTGTTTAAAATGATATATGTTTCAAAATGATTAATATGTACAAAATAAATCTTGATCCAAGCTTATTGGTCCAGCTACAGGATCCCTATTACTATTACCATTACTATCCTACAAACCTCAATTCACCATGCGACACGTTGTGTGAATCAGGAGTCTAGACGGTTAATCGTAAATACAGACTATTCCTGGTCGAACCCGGGAGGTCTATAGAACTACTTTTGCCATACCTGCCCAGTCCCATTACTGCCAGTTTCAACTACGGCTCTCCGTTTGCCCGTATCAGCGTCATCTTCCACGGTGACCACGGGGTCGAGGGACGAACTACGTGGTTGATCTGCACCCTTTGAGTGGTCAGTAGCATTCTGAGCACCGGCGTCTATTTCCATTTCCATTTGGTTTGCCATGTCTTGCTGCATTCGCAGGCCATCTGCCTCCAGCTGTTCTTGCTCTGCAAAATATGCTTCAATTGCTAGACTCACTAACGCTGCCTCCTCTCTGTTGTCGGGCAATTTGAACTCGATTGGCTCGTCAAACCAGAACTTGGTAGCATAATCTCGAATATTTACTCGCTTCCGTTTACTCATTGCTAATCGAAGCTATGTCTAGAATTGACAATGCCTAGTTGACGGTCTCGACCGTGTGTGCTCGGTATTATTTTTGCATAATTTCGGGGATTATTTTGGCTGGGAACACTGCAAATTCCATGGAGCTCAAGCCGAAGAGGCTAAAAATCGGTCTTAGCCAGACACTACAGTTAACAGTACTATATATATTCCATGACGTCTCATATTCCAATAAATGATAATAATACTATACAAATGAATAAACAAAATTTAGAATTCTAGTCAAATCAGACAGCGTCAACAATGCAAACGTCAAGGCAGCCGCACAAAGGCTCGAGAGCATGTTTCTCCCCCATCATTTTCTTCATCTTCCACCCCAGTAGACACCATATTGGTGACACTCGTTCCAAAATTTACCGTTATCAAAGTCCGGGTTCTCCTTTACAGTAATTTCCGGTGCATTCTGGACGTAAGTCGAGTTGGTCACGTACTCATCCTTGGCATCGGGCCATCGCCGGAACTCGCCTTGCACCTCGACTCCTCCAGAGGCGCGGAAAAGATAATGCATCATCATGTTAGCCCACGTGACTTGCAGAGGACCTTCGTTGACATGCAAGTAATCAAGATATTGGTTTGAAAAGCCGGTAGTCATTTTTGACCATTCGAAGATCTCGACACCTTCGAGAACGGCAAGAGCACGGGACACGCGATCCATATTCAACGACGGCAAATCAGCCACGTCTGACTCACGTCGGGTGGTGAGACCACGGTACAGCATCGGTGTGTTTTCACCGACAACCTCTTTGACGTGCTTGAAGAATTTGGTCATTCTAGCCTTGAAGAACACCAGTTCTTCCCAAGCCAGCTGGCGACCTTCTCTACCGAGACCAGTGTTCTTGCGGGCCTCGGCCTTCTTGTCTCGTTGCTCCTGGGTCATGAGCTCCTCGCCAGGTTCGGCGACGTTACGCATCGACTCTCTGAAAGCACGTTCATCCCACAGGCCAGACTGGAAAAACACCAGATCGGGCGAGTGTCCGTTCATGCCGACGACATCTTTGTACACAGGCTTGAACAGTTTCTCGAATCTGTCTTCGAAAGCGACCAGTTTGATGTGAGGCAGCCACCACCACCAGGGACGGAGAGGATAGAGCGATGCTACGTGCCAGTGGTACATTGTGAAGTTCATGCTGGGGATGTTGCAGTAGTACGAGGTGTGCCTGCCGCCAAATTCTGGATTGTTGGTGTACGTGGGCTTGTATCCCAGGTTTTCGCAAGTAAACTGCATCATAATGCGGTCAACTGAGTCACCAAAGACAAGCACCCGGCGATTGTGAAACCAGTTCATGCGCTCGGCGACCTTCTTCTGCTGGTCGTTAAGCGTGAACACGGCGTTGTTCTTCTTGGCGTCGGAGATCTCGTGCATGATATCGTTGTATGCCCGCAAGTCAACATACCAATTGTGAGGAGATTTTTGGAAGAAATCAGCCGGGGGCGGGGAATCAGTGAAAAACGGGACCTTTTCGGTTGGATATTGGGCACTCTCGGGATCGGGGAGATCAAAGAAGCCAGTCTGGAAGTAAGGGATCCACCTGGTCTCGTACTTATGCTTGTCCTTCATGTAGAGATACCCCGGTTCACGGTAGGGATCGCGGCATTGGTCAGGAATGCTGAACAGGTCTGGCGACCCGTCCGAGTTGACGCCGACGGTGTTCTTCGATGGCGGGCACCCGTCATCGCCGTCAATACCGCTTTCTTCTTCATCGTCTCCGCGCCAGGCGCCCGACCAGGGTAGGATGCCAGACAGAGAGTCTTGAACGTATCGAAGTCTGCTTGCGGTGCTAGACTCTTGTTCGTCGTCGTCGTCGGTTTCGCCAGCGGCGGAATCTGCCGTGTCGGCGGCGGCCAGGTCGGCAGATGACGAGGATCCCGAGGCAATCTTGCGGGAAGCAGCAGCAGCAGCAGCAGACTCCTTCTTGGAAGCAGCAGCAGCGACGGCTTTGCGGGAGACAGCACCGGATGCAGGCGGAGGACTGCCAGCAAACACCAGCAACAGCACCAGGAAGGCTGCTGCTGCAAGCACCAGCCCTTTAATGTTGGCGCGAATCATTGTCGGCAATCTGGCAATTGAGACCACCGAAGACGCGGGCACCAAGAGGCAGGCAGCAATGGGTCGTAGATATATTCAGAAGGCAGACCTGGCGACGATTACTGATTGACTTGTCGGCAGTGGTGGGTGGAGGTGGGTAGGTGGAGCCGATGGGTAATGGGTGACGACGTCCCAGCGACGACTGCAGCGTGTGTATATAATTGATGTGCTGCTTCTTGTACTTCTTCCCGGAGCCCTTTTTTGTTACTCGCAGGTGAAAAAGCTAGTCGCAGCCCGCAGCCACGCGCGGCTTGGGGTGGCAGCGGAGACCAATCAGCAAGGTAATCAAATCGCCCACCTACAGACACAGACGTGACGGGATGCAGGTTGCTGCTGCCTGCGGACGGCCCCTACGTGGAGCGCTGACAGCGAGAGTCGGCCGCAGAATCATGACGAATCTGCTGCCCCTTGCATGCGTCTCAGGCGGAGGGCGACGACATGTGCGGTCCGTCGGTATCGCCTGCTAGAGACAATCATCGCCCGCCGGCCAGCCAGCCAGCCAGCCAGCCAGCAGCACTGCTTGTAGCACCAGGACACCGCCGGATATGCGGTAGCTATAGAAGAAAGACTACGGTCGGTCTGCTCATCAATGACCACCATAAAAATTCATTGTTGCTATAGCTGGCAGCAGTAGCAGCAGCAGCAGCAGCAGCAGCAACCCGCTTGTGCAGCACCTTGGCGTTCCAGCCACTGGGCTCCAGCCTGGGGTCGGGGCTGATCGTCCATGTGGCGCAGGATGAGCTGAGTTGAGAGCTGTGACTGAGCTGTGACTGCCGCTGATGATCCTGCTGCTGCTCAGATGGGCTCTGAAGCCGTCGTTGCTGGCGGCAGGATTAGGCGAACTCAATGCACAAACGATATATATATATATATAGATATATAGGCCCATAGCCATTCGGTCTTGAAATCACTGGCAACCTGGTGTGACCAGGAATGGTGCGGCTCCAAATTTCTCTCCCCGGCGTGCGGCTCGCTCGAGTTACGCTCTCACTGTGGACAACAACTACGACAGGAAGAGAAAAAAAGCCCAGCCAGATCCGCTCGGAGATTTGTTCTGAGTCGCCGCCAGGTTAGCGGCGTTTGTGTTTTGTCTTTAGTTTTTTCTTTTCTCTTTTTTTTTTTTTTTGCTTGAGCAGCACACAAAGCAGCACCGCTGTTGCCGTTGCGTTGAGCCCCTTGGGTTATTCTGGAAGCCTGGCTCCGTTGCCTGGCATGGTGGCGATGCTGGAGACTGCATTCCCGCCTTGCCTTGCGACGATATCAAAAGCCGTTGGTTTGCAGAGAAGAATGACGCGTATACCAAACTTGGCCAGCTGGTAGGTTGGTTGCGACGCGACGCGTGCAACGCGGGCGCTGATCTTCGGATTGTTTACCCGCTGCTGGACCCGCCGTGCTCGCCGCCCTCTACACCACCAGGACCGCTGCTCCTGTGCTACTAATTACATAATATCTTCGTAATCATATCGTACACATCTCCGCACTACATCGTCAACTCTTGTCCAACATCATCCATGAATCCCGTCATACTGCTTATCAACACAAGTAACCGGCCCGCCTCTATCGCCCCCTCCACTTCGTCAACCATGTCAACGTCGGCTGCTGTCGCTGAAGCCACTTCAGACGACGCTCCAATGTCCGCATTTTCCAGAGACTTGATTGTAGACGCAGCCATGGCATTGTTGATATCTCGCGATATGACGTGCCTCAAAATCGAACGCACCATCAGCACGCGCCGGTGAAGCACGTCTTTGACCATGCGAGTAATGGCAACATTGCGCTGTCCCATGCTCATCACGAAGCACGACAAAAGTCGTAACACCGGCGTGACGATCTCCAGATACACGCTCCGGCTCGTGCCCGGTCTGGCGTCCCCCCACCAGCCAACCGTGATTCCCCTCCTGGCTTCAGACGCAAACTGCGACGATGACATCGATGAAAACATAAATATGCCGACGTCAGGGTCGGTCGCTAGTACTTGCGAGTTTTGTAGCACCGTAAACACCCCAGACTGTACAATCTGAGTGGCTCCTGACCGCGTCTGTGCCAGTTCAGCAAGAAAGACCATGACCGCCCTGAACGCAGTTAACTCGTAGTTTGACACTAAACTAATCAGTACTTCCCCCTCATTGAAGCTTCCCGCACAGAATAAAAAAAGCTTACCTCTATTTTGAGCATCCATATCTTCATCGATACGTCTAATCGATCGCACGACAAGAAGTAGAAGATTGTATCTCACCAGCGCATCCAGCACAAAAAGATCCCCCGTCAGGTTTTCAACTGCAGCAAGTGCTCGGAGTACTGCCAGGGCCATGATCCGTGCAGCACCTTCGCCTGAGACCGCGTCGGTCGCAATACGTTCAATCAGCCGGTTTTCCTGCTTGGGCTGATTCATTTTTGACTGATTATTGGCTGGCTTATTTTGTTTTGACTGATTTGCTGCTTCGTGGTGCCGTTCAGGACCATTTGAGCACGACAACACTATTTGCTGCAGCTGAATAAGCTGTCCGCTCTTTTGCCGAGGCTGTCTACACACAAACATATTAATAAACGTGTAGAGGTCCGCCCGCACCGCAGCGGACGTGTAAGGACTTTGGACCGCGACCAGAGCTACCCGGAAAAGAGTATGCACCGTGTCAGCCACGGGGTCTTTCTGCTCCTCGTCATCTCCAGAGAACGCCAGATATGGTGAAATGGCTGTCATTAGCGCAACCGCAGCCGATGCCAGGTGTTCAGCTACATGCGACTCCCATATGTACACAAAGTGAAGCAGCTTTGGAGCCAAAACTTGCATCGCTTCGAGAATAAACGTTTCCCGACCAGGCACTCGCATGTTCGCATCATCATATCCAGACGGCTCTGTGTCAGCAAGGACCACTCGCAGCAGCCGGCACCACGCCGCCACAGACATGGTCTGCGCTCGGCGTAACGATATGATAGCATTGTACCGGCGGCACTGCTGAACAATAAGCGATTTCTGTTTCAACGCTTTTTGAGGTACCGCAACCGGCACCGGCGACTGATGGCTCATCTCTCGGACTTTGAGCTCCAGCAAGCTCTCAACCTTCGATATATCGTACACATAGTCCAAAACACCTACTCCAACTTCACTCTTCGGAGTGGCCGACCGCAGAGGCGGTAAGAAAAACTTGCAGGTCGTGTCAATCAAAACACTTGAAAAATAGTGCTTTTTATCAAAATGCGACGGATATAGTGACGGAACCACACTAATAACATTACCAGAAGTACCAACCACGTTCCACATAGTGGCTAGCTTGTCAATGTCCACCTCCAGGAAATCGAGCAGCTCCAGCAACTTTGCGGTTTCAGTAGCATACTGCAAGTTGTCAAAGATATTGTTTCCCGCTTTTGCATCCCGCATAGATATCAACTCTGACACATGTCGAACAAAGTCCGAAGATGCTGGATCGTGAATAGAGTGAATCTCGGTGGCGCAGAAGTCATATAAATAAAGACGCGACGCCAAAAACTGTACCAATGCACTACACGACACCTCATCCGCGTCTTCCAGTTCGCCCAATCTAGTCCGGTTTTCTTCGTTAGTCGAGGTCGTATCTGATCTTTGTAGAAGCTCATCAAAAGTTTGTTCATGCCAGCGCGTGGAACTTGGACTGACCAACGGCTCCATGGAAACACGCGTGAAGAAATACTGAAATTCTGACCGCAGGATCTTAAGCACAACACCAGACGTAATCTTAGCCGCGCACAGCTTGTAGATAATTTTCGACGCCGCCCTGGAAAGCGAAGCAACTGCTCTCGAGTAGACAGTGGCAGAAGGGTACGCCGCTGCAGAATCTGTGCAAGCCATCCCGAGCATCACTATCGATCTAAATAGCGAGACAGGGGACATAATGCCACCAGTTTCAGTGCTGGCTTCCAAGACAGAGTTACCGGAGAGTGATCCGCCGTCGCCAATTTTGAACCCCAGCAGTAGATGCGACACGGTAGGCACACAAGACAGTGACGACAGCTCAACATCATCAATGAAATCGTCCTCATCCTTCTCAGATAAGATGCCGGCTCTCTTTGACAAATTTCGCGAGATAAATCTTAATATTTCAAGCTTTAATTTGCTGCTTCGTTCGAATGAAGCTTCATCTGATAGGTCATCTTGGCGGTTCAACTGCTCAATGAAGCCAAAAATGATCCTGCGTGATTCGTCCACGGAATCGAGCGCACTCAGCAACCGATTTACTCCAATCCGACGACCTTGATCGAGACTGTAGTTGAATGTACTTTTGACCATAATATCAGGTATAGCCCCATTTGTATAAGCCCCGTCGACAGGGGCATCATACTCGTAGTTCATAAATTGAGGCGAGCTTGCGATGCGATCAAGAATACCGATAGACAATGACGCCAACGACGACTGCTCTGAATTGACATACAACGCCATATGTGTTACAATATACAAGTTGAACAGTATTGTATCCTCAAAGCTGCGAATACCCAAAAGACTTCTTGACGACGTCGGTGAGATGTGATCGACACCGGCAGCCGTACCGCTACTTTGCTCCTTATGTGCGTTTGGCTGCAACACGTCAAAATAAAGTTCTTCAATTTCCAGCACCCGATACACAATTTCAAGAGCCAATTCCACTACCTCAAGATTCTGCTTTCCCACGATCGACGGCAAGGAAATTGCATCAATTCCCAAAGAACCGATCCTGAAAAGAATATTGTAGATGCGCGGCTCAAAGATGCGATCCATGACCCATACGCAAGGATGAAGTTTGAAAAAAGCGGGCAACCCTGTCGGGTTAGGCGAACTCTCAACATAGACGCGGCCTGTTACATCAACTTTTGAGTAGGCAGACGCCAACGAGACAAGATCTGAGCTTAAGCTATTGATGCAGTTAAAAATGAACTTTAAACATGAAATTTGCATTGCCAGCCGTTGCTGCGCAGAAAACTCGACCGCGGTAGTCGAATATAACACGTCGTCTATGATATAGTCTATGTATGGAGCAATACCTATCTGGGACCGGTATTTGGCACCCAGATCCTCTGGGAAAGGTAGGTCGAATATTGTATCACCGTTTGCAACCTGTGTAAGATGCTCCAACAAGACAGTAAAGCCAAGAACGTCCGAGTAAGAAGTGAGCAAAATGCTGAGCCTATTCTTCAATGAAAGACGCTGGGACCAACCAAGCGTACCCGAAAACGCAGGCGGTGGTCTAGAAATAACGACCGGCATAAGAAATAGCCATTCATCTAGAGCCGACCACAGAATGTTACGCACTGGCTTTTTGGCATCCAAAGAGAGTGCCCGAATTGTCTTAAAGATTGGCCCATTCAGCTGGGTACGGCATTGCAGAAGCGCAAACAGATGCTCGAACGCATTTACTTTTGCTTCTGGCCCCACCAAGTCAACTCTGGCCGCACTGCTCCACAGGGTAATATTCTCCATCAATCTGATATACGAAGCAAGAATCATCGTGTCATCGTCGTCAAGTTCTGGCATATCGGCAACCGTCACCAGAGATCTACTCGTCGTAGAAACAACCGATCCAAACAGGCTTTGATTCTTAGGGGCGCTCTTGAGATGACCAATGTAATACTGGAAGGCATCAAAAATATAGTCCCAGCTTAAAAAATATGATTTTCTGTCGCGTGAATTTGCGCCAGCTGCTGTCGAATTCACTGAATCTTCATCTTTGAGAAACTTGTGAGCAGCAAGGCTTGACTGTTCGCCGCTCGCCAGTGAAGCTATCAGATCGCAGTAGGTAGAAATCATGACTGGAGTCCGGCTTTGAGAGGCCCATATCAAAAACCCATAAAGGTTGCTTTCGGGATCAGTCCAAAACTGGAGAGCTTGATCAGGCCTGCCGGCATATGTATATGAAATGAACATGAAAAATCGCTCAAGCTCCAATTCAATGTCACCATAATCAGCCATACCGCTCTCCTCGTCCTCACTCTCAGAGTCTCCAAAAAACTGAGATTCTTCACGCGCTCTCAGTTCCTTTAAAATGTCAGCGAGATTTGAAATGATCGCGTCTATCGAACCGCTTATAGTGTCTAGAGCACGTTCCTTAAATAAAGAAGTCATAGGATAGGACACGTCTAAACTCAGTGACACCATTGGAGTGTCATTGGTGACAAAGTCGGTTCCACCTTGAGCTTGAAAAAGAGTTTTGTTCTGTAAGTACGACTTAAACTCTGAATGAGTTGTACCAAATTCAGGATCGTCACTAGTGTCGGACGCAAGCAACATCATGAACTCAAACGCGCCCCCGTTAACAATAGTCAAAAGAGCAGGATGGAAAATGTCTTTGTTATAGTCTACTATCTCCGCCGCAAGATCACGCTCAGCAGCGCACAGCCCGGCGAAGTACACGTACCACCAAAAATCGACAGCAGCATGGATGCAGGGTATTGCATACTGAGAATATTCTTTCTTTTTGGATATTTGTGTTTGAATTGAAAGTGCATTTCTGAAAAATTCCTTCGATTTTTGAGAGCCATACTCTTCTGATGGTGTGCACACTCGCTCAAAAAATGAGATAGCAACGATTAGGTAGTGTAACAACACGCAGTCATATTTCTCCAGCTTGGATATTTCATCTAAAATCAGCCTGAGTTGATCAGTGGTTGTATATCTGCATTTGTTAAGCAAGACAACAATACAGGATAACGTTTCCAGTTCCTTCAGAATAGATTCTCTTCTGTACTTTGTGTTCTCGACAAACATGTCGTCAAGGTCCCGCCCCAGAAAGTGGCCTGAGGTCTCTTTTTGTTGTATTAACTGTAGTTCATCTCGAAGTTTTGGCATAGTCGAAATAACAGAATTTACAAACTCTGGAGTAGCCAATTGTTTTAAGAAGCTGACAAAAATCGACGGCGTCCTTTGTTCTTGCTGGTAGGCATACTCAAGAATAAGCCGGACGCATTCGAGCAAATATTGCCTGCGAACATGAAACACAATTACAGCACATTGCAGAGGTTGACGATCAATACTTGTCTGCTCTTCACTTCCGTATTGTAGTAATGTCGCAGCTACCTTTTCATCGATTGAGAGCTCATCTGCTAATAAGCACGATTCTGTAATAAATTCATCATTGATGCTATACTTCAGCCCTTCTATTTCTAATTCCCCTATCACGGTGTTAAAACAAATTTTCCGTAGTTTTGTTTTGTGAACCTACCTGAGCTCAATGACTTTCGACTCTCATCGCTCTTGGGAGGTGTAAACAGGAAATTCCGCAAGTCATCTGATCTTGTTTGCAATGATGCAGCAAGTATAGAGGCCGGAACATCATCTGGTACACTTAGCTGATCATATAAATCGATAAGCGTTTGCTTAGACCAGGAGACAACCATTTGGTGCGTGCTTCGTCTTCGTAATGATTCAGATCAGTTCAAAATAGAAAGAGCTCATATACGGCAGCAAGATCTCGGATGTTAGTCGCGCGCAGAACTAATGAGAGTAAATAGAAGCTAACATACATAGCCCATCAGTGACAGTTGTGTAGGTCTGCCGGGATACTAGCTTATGGTGTTGGAAATGAACTTGTCCAAGCCCGTTCACGTCTTAACGCGAGGAACGTGCGCTTTCGACACTTTTTGTTTACGCTCATTTTTTAGGATCTAGTACAACACCCTTAACTACTAGGCCTATCGAAAGTAGGACAGGTCGGATCAAACAAATTACGGCTTATTGTAACTTAATTGTCGTAACGGTTTTGTTTATCAGACACTCTCTTTTGTTAAGCATACGGGGTTTGATATGTTGGTAATTGTATCTAATGACATAAAGCGTGTGCGTGCGTCGGAGGAAGCAAGCTTGGAGATCTCAGCCAAACGGAACCAACAGATGGATTTAGTGCACCGCCAGCCGGAGCGGACATGATAAACGGACATACCAGCTTCGTGATATCAAATTTGTCAACGCTATAAATCTGCTGCTTCGGACCGAATCTCTTGCTTCGAGAGTACCATTGATATACGAGGTTAAATCGGGTTTACATTATGTCTCTCACGGCAGCTTCCACATTTAAGCTGTCCTCAGGTCATCTTATTCCGAAGATTGGATTCGGTGCCTTTAAAGCTACTGAAGAGGCTGTTTACTACTCTCTCCTGTCAGGGTACAGGCTTGTTGGTACGGCAGAACCGTCAGATCATTGAACCCTCGTACATTGGCTAACAAACTGTGCAGATACTGCGGAGTTTTATGACAACGAGGACGCATGTGGCAGAGCTATTGAACGACGGATAAACGAAACAAACTCTACGAGGAAGGATGTATACTACTCCACCAAGCTATGGAATAATTAACATGGATATAGAGCTGCTAAGAGGGCCGTTGATGATTGTCTGGAGCGGGCTGGACTCGATTACATTGATCTGTTTCTCATCCATTCTCCGTTGACATCTTCTAAAACCCTTCTTGATACGTGGAAGGCTCTTCAAGAGTGTGTTGATGAGGGTAAAATTAGATCAATTGGTGTTTCTAATTATTTTCTAATTATGGCATACATCATTTATAAGAGCTCTTCAACTGGTCGGGATTCAAGATCGCGCCAGCTGTCAACCAAGTCGAGCTGCATCCGTGGCTAGCACGAACAGAACTAGTAGGGCTGCCCTCATTATTAACAAAACTTGCCAAACTAATCTATAGGGTCAATGCTGCGCCGGAAAAGGTATTTTGATGGAAGCCTACTCTCCACTAACACGTGGAGAACGAATGCATGAGCCCCAGCTTTTGAGCCTGAGCAAGAAATATGGTAAAACTGCAGGGCAAAGTCTAATACGCTGGATAGTTCAATCAGGATATGTGCCTTTGCCTAAGTCTAACAATCCTGATCGTATCAAGAGTAATCTTGAAGTGTTTGATTTCGGATTGACCGAAAAAGACATGGCCACCCTGATTACCGGCGAATACTCACCGGTAACTTGGGACCCCACCAAATCAGCTTGATTCGAGAGACAAATTAAAAGCACGAACAGTTCTCATGCCTTTTACTCTCGGTAAATTTTTCAATATAAATGAAGTCCGGTTATTTAATATAACATAAGTCCATGACTGTTAACTGTTAATATAATAATTAATATCGGCCTATTTAGAGAGATTCTCTGTAATCATGTGAATTCCAAATTATAGTCGAGAAGAAGGGTCAAAAGCACTTCACTTGATACTGCTGTAAGCACAGTTGTCGTTAGATATTTTGCATAACTGCAAGGATTATTGGCGCTTAATAACTCGACCGACTAACCTATTCTACAGCTTAATTGAAACTCAATAAGTCACTAGACCGTCACATCATTAAACATCGAACAGGGCGAACTGCGGAAGGCTGGCTGGGCACCGCTGTTACCGGGCACACAGAGAATATGAGAAGATGACCAAATATGAACAGGGCAACCATAGTCAGCACTTTGCCGACAATAGAATTAGTAGCAGTAACACCCTGGTAACGGTCACAGAGGGCAGGTTATACTAGTTGGCGACACCGAGCCTATGTGTAGCTTCGCAGTCAGTCACATATGGCTAGAAAAACCGATCAGAAGGGGGAGCGCGCATCCCTTGCGTGGAAAAAGCATACTGTGCCATGCCACACTGCTCGCGACCAAGCCGCTCTCACGCTTACTCCTTAACTGGTGTTGCCTATATACCCTTGACAGTGTGTGAATCTCAGAAGATCTACATGAAGGTTATCAACGGTCATTCCCGGCAGTGAGGTATCTATAATCCGTTTTATTTAACAGATTATTCATTCTACATTGGCCCACGGTTTGGGGTTGTGCTACTTTATCCCCCATCCGGTATCGACCGTATCAGCGCCTTCTTCGTAGCATAATTAGCCTGGACTTGCCCAATAAGTAAACCGAGCGTTTCACCAGAATTTGGTTTATTCAGTCAGAGCAGCTTTACCCACGGCTCAAGAAAGTGGCCACAATGATGCAAGAGCGCGCGATAGAGAGACGGTGAGAACACCCCCTGGCTAAAGATATCAACACCGGTCGGCTTCAGCTCGGCTTATCGATTCAATACACAAGTAACGTAAGAAGCCAACTAGAGAATACATCTCAGAAACGCTTGAAAAGTAGTAGATCTGTCTAAGTTACAATTGCTAGCTCTTCCTGTAAATGATTGAACTCATCAAATTCCCTCTGTTGGCCACAAGAGGCTCGCTATATAATGAAAGAGAAAAAACCCGCCTCAAGTTCCATCACCCGGGAAGACCACCCCACCACCACACACCCCACCTGTAGTATGATATTCAGGTTACAATTAATGATATCTTGAGGCGACGGGGGGCCCTTCGGCTCTACAGCAATTGACACGGTCCAATGCTCTCCCTTGTACGAGGGGCAGCTAGCTGGCTGGACTCACAAAACCGCTGTCTGTTTGTTGCCTTTCCGCTCACACTTGCCCGCTGGATCAAAGTTAGCGCCAAATGTATAGAATAGAGATATCGAAAATATGATTTTAAAAGCAAGCCATGTTCCACGGACGGCTGCGGCAGTTCGACCCTAGTTTCAGTAGTAGAGTAGAGTAATAGCATACGACTGTGCTGACCGACGTACGATTTTTCAATTTATATATCTCATTAGACCCCCCTTCGCTGAAGGAAGAACTGCCTTCTTTACTTGTCACCGCTTCACTCTCTTTGCGATACATCTGCTCTACATTTTGTTGTATAATTTATCATATTAATATTCAGCATCGGAATGATTAGGTCGATCGGCAACTACAGATCAGACAGTTTTGCCGTATCTGTGCCTACCGTTCCCTCGCTATCGGAACAGCAGCGCCAGCAGCGCCAGCAGCACGAAACGTTCTCCAGACTCGAAACTGGCGAACACAGCACTCGCACACAAGAGTACATCATGCATCATGCAGAGCAGTTGCAGCAAATGCTCGCACAAACTGATCTCCCTGCACCCAGGAAGAGGGGCCGTCCACGCAAGAATTTTAAAGGTAGTCTTGCGGTCGTGCCCCCTACCCCGTCGAGTTTTGTCGGCCATTCTAGCGCCATGTTGCCTCATACACCACCAGCATCGGCCACTAAATCAACCCGTCCACAGAATATTGACGAAAAGCTAGACTCAAGACACCTTAAGACACCACCGTCATCTAAGCGGCAACGAACAACTGGTAGCAAATCTGTGCCAATTTCGTTTATGACCCCGAAGTCGGCTACCAAGCCAGCAGATCGACCATGGGGTACGTCTTCTCCTGTCGGTCCTGACGGCAGTGGGCTGGGAATTTTTGTCAGCCCTTATTCATCAAAACGAAAGGACGTCAATCCGACTTTGATTAACAGCGATGGAGTCGAGCATCACTACTTGGAAAGTACAAACTACACTAAGATCTTTTCGTCGCCGATACACTACGCGCCGTATCTCGGTAAGCGCTCGTTGAGCGACTATGAGACCATTTCCAGATCAACCATGCAAGGCAGTCTGAAAAACCGCACTAGACAGCACTCATCACAGTCAGAAACGAAATCGGCTAGCGTTAGTCCCACTACTCCGTTTGGCGGTCCTCGACTTTCTCTTATAGTATCTGAAGATGGTCAAGCTGTGATCAATCAACAGTTTCTGCAAACGCCTCCGTCTATAGACTCTGGTGCTATTCTTTATTCGAGCTTGTCTACTCCGTCTTCGCCGTCACTTTATTCCGAGCCAATTGACTCTGACGTTTCTGAGGCCGAGACCGAGATTTACTATAGACCTGACCCTGTGAATGAGAATAGCCGAGTTGAGCGAGTTCCTACTGTAATATCAGCAGCAGCTCCTCGAGATGCACGCATGGCAATTGCAAAATTAATAAAGCAGCAACAAATTCGTGCCCAAATTGAGCACGAGCGCAGAACACACTACGAAAGAGAAAGAGGTCTGCAACAAAAGCTTAAACGGCATGCAAGCTGCGATGACAAGCATGTTTTCATCACCAACGAGACATCGCCTTTAGCATCAAAAAGTGTCTCGACTACAGTTTCTCCTGTGCGCCCTCGTATTCGTGCAAAGTCATATGAGAACCCTGGTGAGCTAGAAGTTCACATGTACACACCAGTTTCACACCTCAGATCCAAGTCTGGTACGGGGAGAGAACAACAACAACAAAGTCAGCAAATGAGAAAAGCGGAGCCCCTTATCAAGCGGAAGCGGGGCCGTCCTCCAAAGAGACAGCAACAGGAGGTTGCCACCTTAGAGCAGACAAGATGCATTTGCGGAAGTTCCCATTGGATGGGTGTTCCGGTTATTAAGTGGTAAGCACGCAAATGCATGATGATCTCTTTATAGCACTATTTGCTGATGACCTAGTGATTTATGTCAAAACTTTCTGCACACCCAATGCCTCAATATTGCGTCGCTGTCTAGTGTCCCGCGTCCATGGAATTGCCCGATGTGCACAGACGAGGTCCATTCACTTCATTGAACTAAGCTACCTTTGAATATTTTAAACCTAAAAGTTATTTCTGTGCTTGCGAAAGATACTGGATAGATGGCACTGGAAAAAAGAGTACAGGGCTTATTGTATGGGTCATACATAACGGATTATGATTGTCAAGATTAATGCAACATATGATGATGAGTTAACGAATTTTGTGCCAGATTTATTGCTAATTATGTCAATACTTCATGTTAATGGATTAAATTTATGCATTTAATAGAATTATACTAATGTGTCGACTTTACATCTATCTGGGTGAAGTCTTCGCGCTAATTTTTACAAAGGGGACAGAAATATGCTACCTAATGCTCCTGTCACTCGAAGCGCCCAGATTTGTTCAGGGGTAAACCAAGGTCATCGGGTTAGGTTAAGTATAATCTACGAAAGATCTGAAAGACTCGGCAGCGAGGACACCTTACCCTTAAAGTCGCTCTCTTAGCAGTGGGATTAAGACTCAAAACTGCCAGAATGTTCTGAATTATCTTCGACGACTATTTTCAAAAAAAAGTTATTATACATGTATCAGTAACCAGGAATTGTGCGGAACTACGGAATGCTCTCAGTGGGTATCCCGCTTCTATGCGCACACTGCACACTGCACACTGCACACTGCACAACAAGCAGCAAAGCATGTATACACTTATATCTGCTATTTATTGCCATTTATCCACTGGATTTTGTTTATATATGTCATACATTGCCCGATTAAAGGCAGAAATTTCCGTCTCGTTCTCTAGACCACGTTAGACCCATCAGCGCTACTGGGCACTCGCATTAAAAACGTAAAGTACTTACCAATACCACAATCAGACAATGTCTTGCTAGGATCATCCAAGAACCAATCATCATTATTGAGATTTACGATCAGGTTACTAGTCTACAGTAATGTTAGCGATCACACCTGCCAAACTCTTTCTCTATTTTTGTATTTTTCGTTGCAGCCGTGAATTCGTACCTTAGAACCGTGTGCTTTAGTGTATATTTTTAGCGCATCTAGCCGCGTTAGAAGCAGATCAAATATTCAAGATAGTACCACCTACCAAATATGACAGTTCGGAAGGCTCGATAAGCTCCTTGAGTCTGGATGTCTAAAACCGTAAGCACACGCCAGTCACATGGAAATCAGTGTACTCTACTCTTTTTGACAATCTCTAACAGCTCCCCAACAGTTGTTTCAAGTAAGTTAATATCCTTTAAAACCATGTTTTTCTCCGTTCTGTATTCGAACGACTTGATAATACGAATCGTGATGATTGCGTCGGTCGCTGGCACGCTAGTTAGTTTTGCTGCGAAGACTCAATAAGGAATACTTACCAGGCCTCAGCGTCGATGTCAGCGGTTCTTGATCATCGTAGTTCACACTCATCTTTAGAATAGTCAACACCAATAATTTCTATTGGATTTAGTCTTTGTCAGTAGAGTAAGAATCTGGCCGCAATAGAATTTAGAAATCAGTTCACATCACCGGATTATTTTGGTGCCAATAGTACGGATTGCAGTACGTGGAGCGGATGTACAATTTGATGAGCTCGCAAAACAACAAAGCTGAGATCCCCGTCATGCTTGAAGGCGCTCAACCTAAGTCGTATCATCAGATCAGTATATTTATTGTTGACGAATACTTGAACCTAGGGTGGAAAGATGTCAGATCTGGATGTCTCTTTGTCAAGCAGTGACGATCTCTCACTTCCAAAGGGTAAGCTTCAGAGCAGCTGAATTTGGCAGCGCCTTGTTGAGACGCCCTACCAAAGGTACTAACAACTCTTTTAGCGACTGTCCAAAAAATTGTGCTAGAAATTTTACCTGATGATATCTCGTTTTCTCGGGATACGCGTGATGCCTTGATTGAATGCTGTGTTGAGTTTGTTGGTCTACTGTCGACCGAGGCAAATGACATAGCCGAGAGCGAGGCAAAAAAAACTATTGCATCCGATCACGTCGTTAAAGCGTTGCAAGCTCTAGGCTTTGCGGAATATATCGACTCTATAAAGGAAGTTATAGTGGAACACAAAGAGACCCAGAAGGTAGGTACTTCAATACGGACACATGGAGACAGTTCACTACTAACAGCTTTCCATAGCAAGGGCGAGAACGCAAAGTCGGAAAGTTCGAGGCTTCTGGCATGTCTGAAGAGGAGCTTCTTAGGAAACAGGAAGAGCTTTTTGGCCTTGCACGATCGAAGCTCAATCAGGGGAACGTAGGTGACGGTCCGATGTAAGATTTCAATTTTAGTATTACGTGATTTCTGAATTTTTTTCAGACGGCGTTATGGAGAGTGATCTTTGTATTTTAAATGACAAAGCCTGGGTTTTTTGTAAAATAGGACGTGCAATAATATGTAATGTAAAAATATTCCCAGAACTCGCCTTCATTGTGTATGAACAAACGAGTTGGCTCATATTTCTGCGCGACATGACAGGTTGTGACGGCCCTTGAATTGCTTACAGTACAAAACCAACGCCCTCCTTCAAATGCGTGTTTGTTCATGGCGTGTCAAACAGGAGATGATGCGGTTGAGACATCGGTAATACACGGGAGTGCCAGAAATTCCTAGCTCGGCACCGTCTTTGACATTAATCATGGGAAAACACCTGCATTAGTAACAGTCTTTAGAATTTAGACTTTAAAAAAGTGAGATACTGACACACCACCAAAAGAGCAATATCTCTTTTATTTCTCGCATCCTCGAGATGAGTTCGTTCAATCAGGGAAATGGCCACGTTGGGGCAAATGTAAGGTCACGTGATAGAACTTCTTGATGAAACTTGTAAATCACTAAGATGAGTATGGATTGGAGAAGTGCCATGCATCGAGCAAGAGAAGCATGGAGAACAAAACGGCGCTGCCATCAGACTTACTGGCTTCTATACGAGATAAAGCTCGTAATCTCGGCCATTTTATCGTTCCCGAAAATGCAAAGATCGCACGTCAAGAGCGAACTCAAGAGGAAGCAGTTTCTGAGCTGGAAAATGTGTACTTGAAGCCAGTTACATCGCTGAACAAAAGAATTCTTGACATGTTAGAGCAGTAAGTACTTGGAGGTTACTGATAATATGAGTTGTGTTTTCTTATAGTCATAAGCGTTCCTACAATTGATTATCCGTCTCTGTATCCGGATCTTTATCAGATCCCACACAGCGTGTCAAGAATATCAACTCGGTTCCTGAGAGCTGGACTTGAAGGTGAGATCGTTGGGACTGAAAACTATGTGACCTCCATTGGTGGCCTCGAGAATGCAAAAAACTCGAGTATGTTCACTAGGCAGTCCGCGTCGAAACTAGACTTCGTTTCAGGCAGATCAGGCTTCTCTCCGTTCAAGCCCGGAGGACTTGATCCGGCGGCTATTTCTCTTGGTCCGGATAGTCTAGTAAGAGGTCTAGCTAAAAGGGATGAGAATGGGTTGTTCAATGTGGCACCAGGTTTACCGCGTGGTATCACGATGCAAAGTTCACAGCAAGCGCGCGACAATGTTGAAAAACTAGAGGAAGAGTACGAAAGTTTCTCTACAAACGAGGAAACTGGGACTTTAGTGGAGGCAATGAGGCAACTGACAACGGAGGATGGTACTGTTATAGTCCCAGACAAACCAGTTAAGCGAGATCTGATTGATGAACTATTACCCACGGAAGATATAAAGTCACTCCTTGCCATTCCTTACGCCGGAGGATTGCCTAGTAAGACCCGGGGCCGTGAGTGGGCACATGTGGTGGACATAAATTCGGAGATTACAAATTTCAAGGAATTAGTACCAAATATGGCCCGCGAATGGCCCTTCGAACTAGACACTTTCCAAAAGGAGGCTGTGTATCACTTAGAGCAAGGCGACAGTGTTTTTGTTGCCGCTCATACTTCTGCGGGAAAGACCGTTGTTGCCGAGTATGCTATTGCTATGGCTCAGCGGAACATGACAAAAGCTATATACACCTCGCCAATTAAAGCTTTAAGTAATCAGAAGTTCAGAGATTTTCGACATGAATTCGAAGATGTCGGTATCTTGACGGGAGATGTTCAAATAAACTCGCACGCCTCATGTCTTATCATGACTACTGAGATTTTACGGAGCATGCTCTACAGAGGTGCAGATCTTATCCGCGATGTTGAATTCGTTATTTTTGATGAAGTTCACTATGTCAACGATTTAGAACGCGGTGTAGTCTGGGAAGAGGTCATTATTATGCTTCCCGATCACGTCAAGCTTATTCTATTGTCTGCAACTGTTCCAAATACGCTGGAGTTTGCTAGTTGGGTTGGGCGCACAAAGAAGATTGACATCTACGTCATTTCAACTGCACAGAGACCAGTCCCTCTAGAACACTATCTATGGGCCAACAATAAGATGTTCAAGATCGTTGACTCCCAAAAGAAGTTTTTGCTAGACGGATGGTCTGCAGCTGATCGAGCTCTTAATCCTGTAAAGCAGTTCACTAACCCTTCCGATACTACTGGAAGAGGCGGACGGGGCGGTGGAGGCGGAGGTAGAGGAGGTGGACCACGAGGAGGTGGACCACGAGGAGGTGGACCACGAGGAGGTGGACCACGGGGAGGCGGAGCTAGTGGCCGTGCGCCACTACCAGCGTGGAAGCAATACACGTTCGATCGCAATATCTGGCTCCGCATTGTTCAGCATTTGCACAAAGAAAAGATGCAGCCAGTCGTAATCTTCGTCTTTTCGAAAAAGAAATGTGAAGAATTCGCAAACACACTATCAGGTATTGACTATTCCACGGGAAATGAGAAGGCACAGATCCATTTGTATATTGAGAGTGCCGTCAATCGCTTGAAGAAAGAGGATCAGGTTTTGCCTCAGATCTTGAGGATACGGGAGCTCTTATCACGCGGTATCGCCGTGCACCATGGCGGCCTTTTACCCATTGTAAAGGAAGTCGTGGAAATCTTGTTTGCAAAATCTTTAGTGAAAGTCTTATTCGCCACGGAGACATTTGCTATGGGTTTAAATCTTCCGACGCGTACAGTGGTTTTCGCAAACGTTAGGAAACATGATGGGCATTCAATGCGAAGTCTGCTTGCTGGTGAATACACGCAGATGGCGGGACGAGCCGGTAGGAGGGGACTAGATACTACAGGCACTGTTATTATTGCGTTTCCTGGCGATCATCCGCCAGAGAAAAGCTCACTCGAAACAATGATCTTAGGCCCTCCTACAAAGCTTCAATCGCAGTTCCGGTTGACTTACAACATGATCTTAAATCTACTTCGTGTTGAAGCGTTAAAGGTTGAAGAGATGATCCGTCGTTCGTTCAGCGAAAATTCTACGCAGAGCATGGTTCCTCAACACGAAAAGGCAGTACAAGACTCGGAAGCGCATTTGTTAAATTTCAAAAGAGAACCGTGCGAAATATGCGATCGAGATTTACGAGACTTTCACGATATGCTCTATGAGTGTAAACAAATTATGTCTGAGATCCTGACTTTTGCCGCGCAGACATCTGGTGGTCGAGCTACTATTACGTCGGGAAGACTTGCTATGGTGAAGCTTGATGATGCGCCACGTACTGCTTGCTTGATCGTTGGGGCTGAATGGCGTGAAAACTTATTGAAATGCTATGGCATATTTCCTAGTGCCAACAAAAAAACCAAGTCAAAGCCAAAGTACGTGAACGAGCCCTCAGACATTATTCCCTTCATACCGGATAAAGCCATAAGGTCAATTATTAACGTCTCTCATTTTCAAGGCGGATTGGTCGAGAGATATATTCCTTTGTCTTCAGTGGAGTTTTTGAGTCCTGCATATACGACATTTGATATGTCTGCTCTGAGTCAACATAACCGTGAGACGCTCGAAGCGCTCTCCAACTTCTTAAAAGGCAGTGGAAAGATTAAGTGGACTGAATTAAGATTTCCACGAATCAGGGATGTTAAGTTCCAAGAACTGCAACAACGGTATAATGATCTGCGAAAATCGATAGTGAATTGCAACGCGATTAAGTGCGATAACCTTATTTCTCATGTAAGTGTCACTTGTTATTTATTACTACTTACAAGGCTAACTGGTAAGTTTACCAAACTGCACGAAGAGTGCGTATTACGGCAGAACATTGAAGAATTAAAAAATACCATTTCAGATCAAAATCTTGCGCTTTTACCAGACTACGAGCAGCGTATAGAGGTACTCAAAGATCTTCATTTTATTGACCATAATCTCAATGTTGAGCTCAAAGGTCGTGTTGCTTGTGAAATCAACTCGGGTCACGAGTTGATTATTACTGAGCTGATTCTTGAAAACTTTCTTGCCGATTACGAGCCTGAAGAGATTGCCGCCCTACTGTCTTGCTTTGTTACGTATGAAAAGTCGAACACGGTGCCTGGAATTGTTACTCCACGCTTAGAAGAAGGAAAAAGCAAGATTTTGGAGATCGCACAAAAGTTTAGCGCAGTTCAAAGTTCCCGCCAGATAACTGTGCCAGAAGAGCTCAGCTTCGATCCAGAAAATGCCGATCGAAGATTTGCACTTATGGAGGTTGTGTACGAATGGGCGCGCGGAATGCCTTTCAATAACATCACAGATTTGACCGACGTGCTTGAAGGCACGATCGTGCGTGTCATTACTAGATTGGATGAAGTATGTCGTGAAGTAAAAGGCGCTGCGAGAATCATTGGTGATCCAACGTTGCACGCCAAAATGGAGCTTTGTCAAGAAAAAATCAAACGTGACATCGTGTTCTGCACCAGTTTGTATCTATGAAGACATGCCTATTGCATTCTGTATATAATTATATATTTATTCTAAGTTGACTCACTCACATATTTCTTCGACTCTAGCCTAAACTTTTAACAATCCGATGCGATTACCAAGTTAACTTAACCTCGATTTTCAGGGAGTTTAGGCAATGCGTAGCGTAATCAAGGCTCAGGGTTTTATCGCCGTCATGTGCAATTTGAAGTTGATCCCAAAAGGTTACATCTGCCAATGCATAATCATGTATCTCCTAACCATCAAACTGAGGTTGATCTAGATGGAAAATGCTTCGATTAACTAAGCTTGCTACTAGCCCTCGGCCCCTGTCGACCTTTTACAGCAAGGCGAGGCCCGGTATTTACAGGCCACTGCCTATGAGGTACATGCATCCTGGTGGAAGTATGACAAGCCGTGGCGTGTCCTTCTTTTCCGCACCCAAGGTCTTGATGAAGGTAATACGTGTGCCTGCGGCAGCCGGTGGAGCAGTTGTTGCTGGATTAGCCTATGTGAACTATCAAATGCAAGGTAAGTGTTTAGGCGATAGTCGCAGACCTCGGTGGCTGACTGTGACGTAGAAGCTGCCTCGTACACGAAGGACAAATTGGATCAAGCAACAGACTGGATCACTGGCGCAGCGACCGATGTCAAAGATGGACTTCAAGGCGTTCAAGCTCCAGAATGGCTCAAATCCTTATTGACAGCGAAGACGGAGGAGCCGTCTTCGTCGTCACAAAGTTCGCACAAGAGTGATCCGAAAAAGCCAAATACCGATGGTCCTAATGACAATAACGACGGCGGAAAGGGAGGCAACGACAAAGAAATTGCAGCAGCAGCAGTGGCAGCAGCTACAGTGTCATCAATTACTGATGAGAATGTGGACGAACAAGCGGCGGCTTCCAATGCCCAGATGATGCTATTGACGCGCAAAATGATAGAGATCCGTAATATTTTACAAGATATCAGTAAAGGCGGCCGCGGAAGTCACTCGCTCAGCCGTGTTCAGTTACCTTCTATTGTTGTTATTGGCTCTCAAAGCTCTGGAAAATCCTCTGTACTTGAAGCTATAGTCGGCCATGAATTTCTCCCTAAAGGTTCCAACATGGTCACGCGTCGGCCCATCGAAATGACTCTGATCAACACCCCTGAAGCTGCAGCAGAATACGGAGAGTTCCCTGCTTTGAAGTTGGGCAAAATAACCGACTTCACACAGATTCAGAGAACCCTCACAGACTTGAATTTGGCAATCCCAGATACCGAGGCGGTGTCGGATGATCCGATCAGATTAAACATATACTCACCGCACGTGCCAGATCTGACGTTGATTGATCTGCCTGGTTATATCCAGTTAGCTGCAGCTGACCAACCAGAAGCTCTGAAGTCGAAAATTGGCGAGCTTTGTGATAAATATATTGCTGCGCCCAATATAATTTTGGCGATCTCTGCGGCCGATGTGGACCTTGCAAACTCAACAGCTCTTCGTGCTTCACGAAGAGTAGATCCTAGAGGAGAGAGGACTATTGGTGTTATCACTAAGCTAGATTTAGTTGAGCCACCTCGTGCGTTAAATATGCTGCAGAACCAAAGCTATCCTCTTCAGATGGGATATGTTGGTGTCATAAGTCGGATGCCATCGAACTTTGCGCCAAAGACAAGTTTATTCAGGCTTGGATCGGGTTCTGACACTACGGATATTGGAACAATCATTGCCCGAAACGAAGAACAATATTTCAAGAAAACTCCAGAATTTGTATCGGCTAGGGATTCACCGGCACCAGTAACTCTAGGTGTTTTGAATTTACGGGACAAGCTGATGAGAGTGTTGGAGCGGACTATGGCTAAAAATCTCCAGCCAACTTCGGATGCAATTTTCCAAGAGCTTGAGGAGACATCATATCAGTTCAAGGTGGAATATAATGATCGGCCGATTACTGCGGAATCATATCTAGCCCAATCTCTTGACGCGTTCAAATCAAGTTTCAAAGACTTTGCTAACCAGTTTGGTCGTGACCAAGTTAAAGGGATTCTTAAATCTGAACTGGACCAGCGTGTTCTGGATCTTCTAGCCCAACGCTATTGGAACCGTCTTGACAGTAGCAGTGACGAAGAGGTTAAGCCTGTATCTGAGCTGTCGAATACCACAGCTGATGACATATACTGGCGGCGTCAGCTGGACGCTTGCATATCCAGTTTAACTAAGTCAGGTGTTGGCCGAATGTCTACAACGCTTGTGTCAAACGCGCTTTCTGGCGAAATGGAACATCTCACGAGCAACGGCGCGTTTAAAAACCACCCTTATGTTAAGAATATTATTCAAGAGGCAACAATGGAAATTCTTGGCTCCAGGTTCTACTCCACCGCCGATCAGGTCGAAAACTGCATCAAGCCGTATAAGTACGAGGTCGAGGTCGAGGATCGTGAATGGGCGAAGAGTAGGCAACGTGCCTTTGCTTTGCTCAAGGAAGAACTAAGACAATGTGAACGCGCTTATTCTAGCCTGCAAAAGAGTGTGGGAGGAAGCCGTAAACTGACACAGGTGGAGTCTTTTATTGAGCGTCAAAGATCGGGCCAAGCAAAGATGGACGATGCGAATGAAGTCTATGGTTTCAGCCAGGCTCTTGTTGACAAGGGCCGTGAAGGCTTGTTCCTGTCCAAACGAGCTGATATTATCCGTCTGCGAATGCAAGGACTGAAATCAAAACGATGCAATAGCAAGGATAATAAGTACTATTGTCCTGAGATTTTTATGGACGTTGTTGCCGATAAATTGACTCAGACGGCTGTGCTCTTCCTCAATGTTGAGTTATTGTCTGACTTCTACTATCACTTGCCTAGAGAGCTTGACGTACGTCTCGGGCATGGATTGACGCAGCAGCAGCTTGAGAACTTTGCTAGAGAGGATCCGAAGGTGAAGCGACATCTTGAGCTTCAGGAGCGCAAGCAAAAGCTTGAACTTGCCTCGGAAAAAATTGAGGCAGTCATTGCAATGCAGAAGACTCGGAAGATGAATTTGTAAGATGTGGCTTTTTATAGAGTTGCATCATACTATTGTGAAGCATAGGCGTTGTAGGTTATGTTGTGAATTATCAGTTATAGGCTTTTTATAGTACAATATAACAGTTTCAAGATCTTACAATCGGCTAGAATCTGTTTTTTACGCGCTAACAGAGCCGCATGCACAAAATCCGTTGCATTTGTGCGTTAAAAATTTATACCTCCCAACCACAGCCAACCCAGCCTAAGACCAATAACAGCAGCTTATATATTGTATCTTTTTGGTCTTAACCGGAGAAGCCTTTATCGTTTTCTTTCTTTGTTTTTACAGTTAGCTGGAGACTTTGTGGATCAGCTGGTCTTAAGTTTTTTTTGGTTTGATTGCTTGTGATTACAGAAAGAAGAAGTACAATGGACGTGACGGGGTTGCACGATTGTTTTGCTTCCACGCTCGATGCCAACCCCAACGCCCGGCGGCAGGCTGAGTTGCAACTGAATGAGGTATGTTAACTGACTTGATAGAAGCAGTTCTTGAGTTTGCGAGGCTTTGTTCACATTCTCTAGGCAAGTAAGGCTCCGGGATTCATCGAGGCGTGCCTTGGTATCATACTGTCGAGCACATCGCCCACGGTCAAAATATCAGGTATGTACTGCTTATACAGCTTCTGATATACGACGGAACACTAATATTGCTTAGCTGCTGTGTTCCTGAAAAACAAAATTGTCAAAAATTGGGATTCCGATGGGTACGAGAAGGCGTTAGTGATTGCTGACACTGAAAAAGCCATCTTCAGAGATCAATTGATCCCAGCTATCATTTCTTCGACGCCAAATACCAGACCGCATATGCTGGCAATATTGCAAAGAGTCATTGCATATGATTTTCCTAACGAATGGCCTTCTTTCTTGGATATAACGATTCAATTGCTACATGCGCAGGATGCGGAACATGTTTATGCGGGTGTCATATGCTTGAACGAGATTGGTAAAGCATACAAATGGCGATCCCGCGAGCATCGGGCTCCCCTGGAGCACGTTATTGAGATTGCATTCCCTTTGATTCTTCAAATCGGTAACGGTATTTTGGCCGACAATAGTGCTAGAGCTGGAGAAATGATGCACTTCATCATGAAGACCTACAGATCAGTCATTCACTTGGAGCTATCGCAAAAGCTTCAAGAGCAGTCGACCCTTATTGCTTGGGGGACACTGTTTTTGCATGTAGTCGGTAAAGACATCCCCGCGGATACTGTGCCTGAAGACCCCGAGGAGCGGCAGATGGCGCCTTGGTGGAAGGCAAAAAAGTGGGCTTACCGTAATCTCAATAGACTTTTTATAAAGTTCGGTGACAGTCGCTCGTTGATGGCAGAAGGAGATGAGTACAAACTGTTTGCAAAGGCGTTCGAAGCCAATTTTGCTCCAGAGATTCTTCGAGCCTATTTGCATCAGATCAATTTGTGGGTGGGTCAACGTCTGTGGTTAAGCAGTCCAGTTCTCAATGCCATTTTAGAGTATCTTGAGCAGTCGGTTAAGCAGAAAACCACATGGAACATAATGAAGGAGCATACGGAGAGCATTGTTTCGCACATCATCTTTCCTCTGATGTGCCTTACAGATGAGGACATTGAGTTGTTCGAGAATGAGCCTATAGAATACATTCATAAGAGAATTGATACTCTTGATGATAATGGCACGCCAGATATCGCTGCGATGAACTTTTTGATCACGCTAGCTGAAAAGCGCCGCACTTACACTTTCAATACTATCTTGCAGTTCATCAATGGCGTCGTTGTTGAGTGTCATGCTAATCTCACCGATGAAGGTTCTGCTCGGAAAAAGGAAGGTGCTCTTCGCATGATCGGGTCTATTTCCCACATCATTCTAGGAAAGAAGAGCCCCGTGGCGAACATGATGGAATCATTTTTTGTTAGTCATATTTTTCCAGATTTTCAAAGTCCATTCGGCTTTTTGAAGGTCAGGGCGTGCGAGCTTATCAACCGGTTCTCAGATATTCATTTCCAGGAGCAAGACAATGTCAACTTCATTTATTCAAGCATTATAGTGTGTCTTTCCGATCCGCATCTTCCGGTTCAGGTTGAAGCCGCTCTTGCATTGCAGCCTTTGGTTCAGCACGAATTCATTAAAAATTCTATATCTGAAAATATCAAAGCGATCATGGGAAAGCTTATGGAGCTGTCGAAAAAGATCGACATTGACGCGCTTTTGGGTGTTATGGAAGAGTTCGTGGATATATTTGCTCGACAGCTTACTCCGTTTGCTGTTCAGTTGGCTGAGGAATTAAGAGATCAATTTCTTCGTCTGTTGATGGATATCATAGAGAAGTCAGGCGTCGACCCCGAAGACTACGACAAGTCTTTCTATGACGACCTCGATGAGAAGAGTATTACCGCGTTTGGAATTCTGAACACAATTGGGACTCTTCTTCTCAGTCTAGATCACGCTCCTGAGATTGTGGGACAAATTGAACATGCCATCTTGCCTGTACTTACATCTGTTCTTGAGAATGACCAGGCTGAGATGTTTGGAGAAGTATTTGAGTTGATAGACTCTAGTACTTTTAGTATGAAACAAATCAGTCCAAACATGTGGGTGATCTTTGGATTGATTCACAGAAATTTCAGGTCATCCGGACTTGACTATTTTAGCGATCTGATTCCCGTTTTTGAGAACTATATTGCATTCGGTGCAGAACAGCTGAAAACCAATCCGGAATACATGCGCGCATTGATAGATATTGTTGATACGGTGTTTACCCTTGAGGATCGCATTGATTTGTCAGAGAAGCAAGATGCGTGCAGATTGATGCAGACAATGCTGCTGTATCTTCGAGGTGGACTAGATGAATATATCTCATACTTTCTCAACCTGGTATTGACGCGTTTGACGACTGATAATGATGCTCGTGAGCCTAACCAAAAAGAGTATGCTATCCAGCTAATCGAGGTTGCCGTTAACTGCGTTTACTACAACCCTGTTTTGGCGTTTAGAGTTCTCGAGGAGCAAAATCATACACGCGTGTTTTTTGATTTATGGTTCAATACTATGGATAGCATGTCACGAGTTCATGACAAGACGTTATGCGTTGTTGCCATTTTTACAATTTTGTCATTGCCGGATGAGCATATTCCAGAGTCGATCCGACCTGGTCTTCCCCTCATGCTACATGCTCTCGTCGGTCTGTTAAAGTCACTTCCTGAAGCCATCAAGAGGCGCGAGGCCATGACCAAGAATATAGAGGATGATTCAGACTACTATGGTTTTAGAGATAGTCTTAATACTGGCGACTGGGATGACGAAGAAGAAGAAGACGACGACGGAGATGCACCAGATTCAGATCAGCAATATCTAGATTTCCTCAACAAGGAATCCGAACGCATGGGCCAGAAACGTGAAGAGCTTGAGAGCGAGTTTGACGGTGACGGTCTGGACGAGGAGCCGTTCTTTAGTTCTCCGTTGGACAAGTTAAATGTTTATGTTGTTTCACGAGATATGTTTTCAGCTATGCAAGCAAATCCGGCGCGTAATCAGTTACTGTCATCTGCACTCTCTGCAGATGAGAAAGCGGTTATTGAAGGTGTTGTGCAGAAGGCTTATAAAGATGAGCAGGAGGCCGCTCAGCAACAGCAAGGCCAGCCACAAGCTTCGTCGTAGCTTCACTCGTGACGAAATCTCAACGATTGGGAGAAAATTTTGATTTGAAATTTGAAAATACTGTGCATATACTGATTGCATTTATGACCTTGTTTTTGACCGCGATTTTGGAAGCATTGTATATAACTTATTGATAAATTTATGAATTTTTAATACTGTTTGTAAATTTGCCAACATTAGCTCGCGTATGGTACGTGATTGGGAAAGTCTTACGGTTAGGGTAAGTGACCGGATGCTCTCAGGTTGGAAATATTGAAAGCCAATATATGTACAAATCATAAAACTACAGAAACTGCAGTAGGATGCATACGGAGTAGAGCAGAACGCATTCCTAACGGCGGTAGACTTTGTCGCCTCTGATAGAGCAGAATACATATTTCTTACTGAATTGAGGTATGTCGATGCCCTTGATTTGAGTGTACAATTTGAGCTGGTATCGCAAATACACAGAATCATAGCCTCGTCAGCATGAGCAATGCACCACCATCAGCTTCAGTCGCGATTGAAGAGACTGCCGGTATGTGTCTCCGATATATTGCCAATGGGATAGGTCTGATGATATAGATGAGCTTCAAGAGCTTCGAGAGCTTCAAGACCCATATATGAAGAAGAATGCTCGGAGGTTGAGGAGAAACAACAATAAAAGCATCCCCCGACGGGATTCAGATGCAACTTCGGTGACAACCGATGATAATGCTTCAGACTCTAGTCGGCCATCCTCACGGAGATATAGTACTCGTGGAAAACGGGCAAAGTCGGATCGATCAAGAAGCCGGCAAACACGGAGCTCATCACCTAGTTCATTTCTATCCACTGATTCGGATGCGTCCGCCGCGCTGGAGACTGATCACGAGCATGCAGATCCTATGGATGCAATTCCGTCTTCGCCAGCTCAGATTTATCGCAACATGCTTATCTTGGAAGAGTCGTTACGTACACAATATACCTCCTTAAGGGCAAGGCGACGAAAATACACGCTTTTCTGCTCTCTTTTGGCACTATGGACCGGGTATTTCTATTATGGAGTATTTATATCATATTCAGTCTACTCATACGTGCATTTGCTTTACAAATTTTGCTTTATTATCGGCGTCGTCACTATCTCTCTCTACTACATTTCCGGACTTTACAACAAGACAATGGTGTTTCCGCGCAAATTTATGTCAAATACAAACAAAGGTCTACGACAGTTCAACCTGAAGCTAGTTCTGACTCAGTCAAACACTACAAAAGCAATGTATATAGCTGCTGGACGAATATTCATGGTCGCTTTTTACAACATGTGGTACAGACCAGCGAAACCCAACCCGACGGCCAAAACCAGTGCTCTCGGTCACACCGGCAAGCAAGGGAGTTCTTCAAATTCGTCGAAAAAAAAGCTTCCACACTATCATTACTATCTGTATCACGACAAGCCACCGGGTGGAGATGTTGTCAAGCTTGTCATGCTACCGAAAGCGTTCAATACAGAGCTCCGAGAAGGATGGGAAGTGTATAGACAAGATTACTGGGAAAAGGAAAACGATAGGAGAGCTGCTAGAGCCCGTGGAGCTACAGGCTGCACTTGTATTATTAAGGCTTAAGAGCCTACAAATCAAGTTTCATGTATAAAAGTGTATTATAGTTTTATTTATTCTGGTGTGTTTTTCATATGACTTCTGGGCGCAGTGTGCGTAAACACCGATTAGATTGAAAAATATATTTTAAGATAATGGGCCACGTTATTTTGAAGGCGCGACCCGAAAAAGAAAGAGCATTTTAGAGAGAAAACAAAAGAAGCTCAACTACTAGAGAACTTCAAAACTAATGTGAAAAGAACAGATCAAACCCATGAGCCGAAACAAAAATTAGACAAAAACAAAGCAGATAATCTTCGATTGCAAAAAAAGCTGCTTAAAGCTTGTCGTAGTACTCCTCGTATCCGGGGACGTTCTCCTTCATACCGTGTCTCTTTCTAGCCTCGATCACAATCATACCAGGCTTGGAAGTGGGGTCAAGAGGAGAACCGTTCATGGACGCCCAATGGTCGAACACCATCTGGGGGAAAGCCTGGCCACCAGTAGCCTGTCTAAGATCACCGTTGAAACCGAAAGACTCGTTAACAGGCAAGTAAGCCTTGACGTTGAACAGAGGAGTTCCAGGACGCTGCTCTTCAGAAATGACTTGACCACGCTTTCTGTTCAGGACAGAGTAGATACCACCGATGGCGTTCTCAGGGCACTGAATCTCGACCAAGAAAACTGGCTCCTGGATAGCGGGCTCGGCAAGAAGAGTACCGGCGTAAACGGCACGTCTCATGGTAGGGATAATTTGACCACCACCTCTGTGGATCGCATCAGCGTGGAGAACAACATCAAGGATGTTGACACGAATACCACGGACGTTCTCACCGAAGATAGGACCCTCCTTAGTAGCCCACTGGAAAGCAGCAACGACTGAATCCTTGATTTCGTTAAGGTACTGAACGGCCTTAGTCTGGTCAACGACCAAGTTAGGACCTGAACCGTCGGGACCGAAACACCAGATCTTTCTTCCGTCAGTGACATCCCAGCCGAACTCGTCAGCAAGAATTCTAGCACGGGCCTTGAAATCGTCCTTAGGGCTAACCTTGCCGGACTCAATGGCCAAAGAGACCTCTTCATCAAGAGGCTGCACCTTAAGGAAGATACGGTTGTGCTTGTTGGGCGACTTGGACAGGGCAGTCATGCTCGACTCAGCAGTAACAGTCTCACGGTAAGCGACGACAGGAGGCGAGATTCTAAGGGGAACACCAGCATGATCCTCCTCAAGATCCTTCAAACAGATTTCCAGATGGAGCTCACCAGTTCCAGCGACGAGATGCTCCCCGGATTCGGACATGGTAGTAAGGACACAAGGGTCAGACTTAGACAAACGCTTGAGACCTTCGACAAGCTTGGGCAAATCGTTGGCGTTCTTGACCTCGACGGCGACCTGGACGACAGGCGACACAGAGAACTTCATGACCTTCAAGTTGTGGGCGGTCTCGGACGTGGTGAGGGTACCGGACTTCAGCAAGAACTGGTCAACACCAACCAGACCAACAATGTTACCAGCGGGAACATCGTCAATAGGCTCAACAAAGCGGCCCATCATGAGAACTGTTCTCTGGACAGCCTTGATAAACAAGTCCTCCTTCTTGCCAGGAGTGTAGTTAGGACCTTGAATTCTAACCTTCATGCCGGACTTGACAGTACCAGAGAAAACACGACCGAAAGCAAAGAATCTACCCTTATCAGAGGTAGGAACCATCTTCGAGACGTAAAGCATGAGTGGTGCCTTGGGGTCACAGTCACGGATACCGATGGCACACTCGTCATCAGCGGGGCCCTCATACAGAGACGCGGCACGGTAGTACTGAGCAGTCACTGGCGAGGGAAGATGGAGAATCATCATCTCAAGAAGAGCATCAGCGGCAGGCAAGAACTTTCTCATAACAACCTTGAGGAGAGCCTTGCCCTCGAGCTCCTTCTCGTCGCTCTTAAGCTGGATCTCGAGCTTCTCGAGAAGCGTGGGGATCTGGTCCTTCTTGAAGTTCATGACAGCATCGAAGATTCTGAAGATGGGGTCAAGAACGAACATGTTGAAAGCACGCTCAAGCGGCTTTCCGTCAGCATCAGTACCGTTCTTAGTCCACTTCTTGGTCTTGGGGTTGAAGTAGTTGTCACCCCACAATCTCTCCATCATCTTTTGCTTGTCAACACCAAACTTTTTAGAGTATCTGATAGCGAACTGACGGACGGTGAAAGCCCAACCGTGGAGACCAGAGCCGAAGGCAATGGTACCCTTCTCAGGGTAAACCTGGACATCACCGAGAGCCTGGTCGAAGTAGGTAGCAATAATTACGTTGACCGACTCGACGGTACGAGCAAAGGACTGGTAAAGATCCTCCTTGGTAACCTGCAACTCAAGAAGAGCACGGTCAACCTTGTTGATGATACAGACGGGCTTGATTCTCTCTCCAAGAGCCTGTCGCAGCACAGTCTCAGTCTGGACGCAGACACCCTCAACGCAGTCAACCACGACAAGAGCACCGTCAGTCACACGAAGAGCAGCAGTGACTTCGGAAGAGAAGTCAACGTGACCAGGCGAGTCAATCAGGTTGATCAAAAACTTGTTTCCGTCAGTCTTCTGAGTGATGTCCTTGACATCATCATCGGTCATCTCAGCGTAAAGAGAGATGGCAGTGGACTTGATGGTGATACCTCTTTCCTGCTCATCAGCACGAGTGTCGGTAAAACGAGCCTCACCAGCCTAACAAAATTAGTCTAATCGCAACAGCACCAATATAATCTATGAAAAGTTACCTTGGCGGCAGAAATGATACCAGCCCTTTGAACCAAAGAGTCAGTAAGGGTGGATTTGCCGTGATCGACTATATGTAATTAGTACGCCGAGATAAATAGCGTCACAAATCAACAGCCATCGCCCGTAATCGGTATTCAGCTCCCGTTTATTAATAAGCCGAAACACCACCCCATAGCAGACAGCCGTTAAACACTTCAAAAAAAATTAGGATACGTACCATGGGCAATGACGGACATATTCCGAACATTGGTGACCTTGTCCATGAGGGCACGGATTTGCTAAAACGAATATCAGAACTCGAACTCTAGCATAGTCCTTGAACTGGGCTCTACTGCGATCCCAGAGCTAGAAATATAAACGTACGTCAATTGTGAAGTTAACTGCAGGTACGATGTTAGCAATCGTAGTCAAAGTCGAAATTTACACACTATCTCCGTCACTCTGATGCTGGCCGATGATCGCCCGAGGACCGGCTCATTCTGACGAGAAACCCATGTGTGATGGAACAAAAAAAAAACATACCCATTGCGAATGACTAGTTTATCGCTCTAAATTATATTAATAATATTTTAAATGGAACGAAACCACGGTATCTTTGTTCAAGCCGTGAAGTGATTCACGGGAAAAGAAACAGGAAAAAAATCTGTCAAGAGGGAAGAAAAAAAGATTCAAGCGCCAGAAGAGCCGTTTGGCGTACACAACGAACTGCGTGCGTATACATGGGCACAGCATAAATGCACAGAAATTGCGCTCTGTGGCTTCAGTGCCAGGACTACCGTATTAACATCAATCATCTAATTCATATGAAAGAGTTCCGCAATATAGACCAGAGCGATCATAAAACTGTAAATATTTTGCTATATAGGTGCGGGAGCTTGTGGTGGTGGTGGTGGTGGTGATTTCTGCAAGGCCTGAAGCACAGCTTGCTGTTTTTTCAGGAACTCTTGATTGTCCATGCAGACGACCTCCAGGTCGGCTACTCTCTTTCGTCTGCCGATATATGAGTCCGCAGTTGCGAATGCATGTACAACTTCTTCGTACACCTCGATGATATCTGTAGTGCTATGCTGTATATCATTGGCCCACCCTTGAGATACGCCATCTAGATCGAAGGCTTCATTTAAAGCTTTAATTTTTGTGTGAGAATCCCAGCCGGCTGGAACAACAACGGAATCACGGTCAATCGTATTTGGTCTAAAACATGACGCTACTTGCGTCAATGTGCTTGAGGAAGAATACACTAATCCCACTGAAAGAAGGTACCTTATGAGAGCAAACAAATCGCGCGACTCTGGCTTAATATATATCAAACTAGCACCATCTAAACTAGATTAGCTAGAATATAGCAAAAGACCAGAAACTGACTTACGCCTTAGTAAAACTGTCCTTAGGAACTGCTGTATAAAGTCGAATTCATCGTCCCGCCTGCCGAACTTTGATTCCAGCACATCAATCTTCTGTGAGTCCATCGCCACAGCAACAAGTTGTACTATCAAAGGTAGATCGCACTCTTCAGCATTAAGCGGAGTTTCAGTATCTATAAGCACTTTTGCTTCTGGATCGGCAAACGAAACATTCGATAGCACTCTATAGTTGCGTTGACCTATTGTTAGCAGGCATCTATAACAAACCACAGACGAACATACATGTTGACATATCTGACTCGTACTGCTCGGGATGTAGCTTCTCGCCTAGATTCTGTAAAAATTTTATAATGCTGGCTAATTCTGTAGCCCAAGACCGAGCATCTTCCCAATCAAGTAAAGCTGCGACTAAAGTGTCTTCTAGCTTGATGGTTCCTTGAGAGACAAGGCCAGCCAGCAACCCAACGTGCGACAGCTGAGGTGACGCTATTGTATATATATTCAGCCTAAAAAGCATATCTAAAAGACTTAACCATCCTATTTCTTTCCAAAACAGTTCGCGATCAATCAGCTTACCTTCCTGCTCGGCATCAAACACATCGCAGTAGGTGTATCCTAATCCGAATTCGCTCACCCGGTGATGCGGAGCTAACTTTATAGAGCATGACGCACCACTAGCTGTATCTACAAGCTGCTGTATAAAAAGACGTTGCTTATTTGCAGAGTTGCCAGCACCGCCTACTAATATCAGTCTTGAGCGTTAACTGCCAAGTGCTATCGTGTTAGCATACCTATAATCAAGACAGTCTTTGAGTCAGTCGGTTTCAGACTAGTTGACGACTGCAATAGTGACGTCCAAAGATTCGTTCCTGCCGACATGTACTAGACTGAATCGAACTGTGGCAACTGTTTGAATATCCGGACAATTCGTGGCTAGGACGCGAAGCTGTTTCGCTCCACACGCGTATTGTATGTTGTTCGTTGCGCTGGCTGGGTGAAGCTTTGCCCGCATTAGGATGGTGCTTACCACTTGCGTTCGTCCCATCTGCGTTTGCATACATTCTCAGCAATTCACATCTGAGATTGAAATCGAAATCTTAAACGAAGGGCTGGAGTATTTGTATGATTGGTGGAAATGAATGTCCAGAAGCCGCTTAACAGTGGGAATAGTACGGGCGGTCCAAAACTGTTATGTGCAGCGTTCAATCAGGATCAAGAATGCTTTGCAGTTGGCCACGAACATGGCTTCCAAGTGTATAATACCGAGCCTATGGAACGCAGGGTAAAAAGAGGTAGGTTTACTTAAACTAGGGATGATTCTATGTGTGCTAAATGATCAATAGAGTTTGCTGATGGTGGGATCGGCCTAGTTCAGATGTTGCATAGGACCAACTATCTGGCACTGGTCGGCGGCGGTCGAACGCCGAAATATCCTCAAAACAAGGTACCTATCACAACATTTAATTTGGTTTGCATGTGTTTGGCTGATGTGTAGGTAATTATATGGGACGACTTGAAAAACATGGCTGCTCTATCGTTGGAGTTCCTTTCCCCGGTGCTGGCGGTTCTGCTGTCTCGAACCCGCATTGTTGTTTGTCTACGCAACAAGGTCTATGTTTACATATTCTCGTCTCCGCCGGTCCGTATATCGGTTTACGAGACAGTGGATAACTTACAAGGAATATGCGCTCTTCATAACAATATCCTAGTTTTTCCAGGAATGACAGAGGGCCATGTGCAAATTGTCGATCTGTCTCCGCAGGGACAGGATCGTAACCTGGTCTCAATAATACGCGCTCATAAGGGAAAGATAAAATGCGTCGCAGTTTCCCTCGATGGATCGTTGATTGCTACGGCGTCAGAGACTGGCACGTTGATTCGAATATACTCAACGCGAACAACTGCGTTGGTGCACGAATTTAGGCGAGGAATCGACAAAGCCGTGATTCATTCGCTGTCATTTTCACCAAAATCAGATAAGCTTGCGCTGCTTTCAGATAAGAATACGCTTCATGTCTTTGACACGTCACCACTCAGTGAATCAAGCAACCGGCGGCACGTGCTATCCAAGGTACCACTGTTGCCGAGCTATTTTTCAGGAGAATGGAGTTTTGTTTCATCAAGGGTTTCAGATCAGAGACTTGGCAAGGGAATACTAGGATGGGCATCTGAGGAAATTATTGCAATCATTTGGCCATACGAAGGCATGCTTGAGAAGTATGTCATTCGAGAAAAGAAGGATCCGTCGTCGTCATCGGCGTCTTCGTCTCCCCGCCCAGGGTCGGCGACAAGCCCCAGCAACGGTGAAATAAATACGGATAATTGGGAGCTGGTTCGTGAGAGTTGGAGAAGCTTTGATAACATTTGATGGTCGACCGGAATACTACTTGAAGATTGGGAGATATTCCATTAGATTATTTTCTTTTTTGCACTGTACAGATAATCTATCAATGGTATATGTTCTGGAGAAGAAATAGGATATTGTCCAACTTTAAGAACACTAGGCAGTAGCCTCCTTGAGGTAGGTGACAATGTCGTTTCTGTCCTTAGGCTTCTTGAGACCCGCGAAGGCCATCTTGGTGCCTGGGAGGTACTTCTTGGGGTTCTCGAGGTAGTTGAACAGAGTATCGTCGCCCCAGGTGATACCAGCCTTCTTATTGGCATCAGTGTAGGTGTAGCCAGGGACCGAGCCGGTCTGACGACCGAACAATCCGTGAAGGTTTGGGCCGACCTTGTTGGCACCACCGGCCTCGACCTAAAGATACTGTCAGCATTACAATCCAAGGCCAGACGGTGGATAGGAGTTGGAACACTTCAGCACGCCAATTGAGCGTGTTGAAGATGGAATCAACCCGGAAGCCAAAGGAAAGGCAAAGCGAAGCGAGAGTATACATACAGTGTGGCATTGAGCGCATCTGGTCTTGAAAAGGTTGGCACCCTTGGAAGCGTCTCCTATCATAGCAGTCAGCAAACCCCGTCAGACAGTCTCAATCTGGATCTGCTGTGGTGCCATGCTGCTGAACAGCAGGCTGAACAGCAGCATGCGCCACAGGTTCCCAACCTCTTGTCGAAAGGCCAGGACGTAGCAACAGAATCAAAAAAAAAGAAACGTACCTGGAGCGTAAGACATTGTGATTAGGAAGTGATAAAACGGTTTGTGCTAACGACAAATAGTCAATAATGAGCCGTAGGCTGGTACTGATGGTGGAAAGAGAGACAGGAGCATGTGTGGAAGGCGTCGGCGGGAGACGGCGCCCATATTATCTTATACACGGAGACAGCTTTCCCGATATTTTTTGCCGCCTTGCTTCGCGACCGGTCTTTACCGAGCCACACAATGGGCCTACGAGACCCACTGCACGCTCGCAAACGTCGACGCTCGCGGTAATAAGGGTCTCGGTGATTGGCTCGACGGCAGAACAGCCAATCACGACGTGGATGTTCACCAAAGTCGTGGTGGTTTGCTGAGTGGACCCGGCAGACCCACACGATAATGGCGAGCTCAGGCCCAAGGGCGGTCCGGCGCCAGACACGGGAAGTATTTTACTGCTGCTGCTGCTGCTGCATAGAGTCGTAAGTCGTCGGTCTCGGAGAGCAAGCAACTGCCCGAGGTGGGCAATGCTGGTTGCTCGACGACACTCAATTGTGAGTGCTGCTACAGTGTAGTCAATCTTGAATTTTATTCATGTATATATACATATATATACCATGTCGCTAGCTGCTGGCAAACAAGTAGTTGTAGGTACAAATAGGTATGGGTGGCAGCTGGAATGCAAGCAGTCAGTCGTGCCTTGCCAGTCAGTCAGTCAGTCAGTCAGTCAGTCAGTCAGTCTAGTCAGTCTAGTCAGTCAGTCCTCTGACAGCGAACAGTTTCACTTGCCACGGCCGAAAGCTTGCCATATTGAGTTCACTCTTCACCGCCCGTCCCCGGTTGGCGTTACTGCTTCCCTGGTCGATGATGTCATGAAGAGAAAATCTTCGTTTCCGACGACAGCTCCGCCGGGACCCATCTTGACAAAATTGGGTCACGTGCGCATAGTATGCGCACGTGACCTGCACGTGACCGGATTTTACCAAATGCCAGGGTGGTCTACACCCCCATTGACATTTGACGGTGATCAGAATAAGCGAGATTCCAACACCAAAATTCGTTATTTGTCTTGCAAAATATCTGTAGAGGCTGCATTTGGGATCGCTGGCGTTGTCGTTGTCGTTGTCGTTGTCGTTGCGGCAGCTGCGGGTGCCGGTGCCGGTGCTTTGGTTGACTGTAGTTCTTCGTAAATCTTCCTGACCAGTTTTTCGATCTTCGAATATAACTCCACATTTCGAACAGATATGGTTTCGTCGACATATTTATTCACATTGGTAAACGCATTTGATCTGTTCACTGAGCCCTCGAATAAAGCCGCAGCTTTGCCACGATTACGGACAGCTTGTGACATGGCACTAGTATCTCTCTCGATGATCGACCCAATCGCAGCTATAAGAGCTTCGTTTGTTTCCTTTTTCCCCAATATCAGTCTTGTACTTTATACTAAAACATTTCCCCTAAAAAAGGGTATACAATTACTCACACTGGATTTGTATTCGTTGAACAGGCTCTTGCGCAGTTCATCAAACAACCCTCGCCGCTTGAAGATGGTAGCAATCTCTGTTGGATCAACAGACAGACCTGATCCGTTCGATAGATCGGGAAGATCTTGATTCGCAACTTCTTTCGACTCTTTCTTAACTTCCGACATCTGGTAACTGGACTGGGTTGGTTTAAAGTTCAGAAGCATGCATCATTAACCAGCTTCGAGCTGCGATGTGTTGATTTTGGGAGCTTGAGTCGAGATGCTCATAATGGTAATCAGGGTAACTAGTTTGCTCGCCTAATTAGGACGGAGAAATAGATTCCCGTCATTTTGCGCTTAGAAATAAATTGAGTCAGTGAGATGGCCTGGTTCATTGTTCAATTACCAATTTAAGGCCACGGGAATCCAGTCTGATTTGAGTACCGAATCGCAGAACTATTGTTAATAACTCTGGCAAATCTTCCTCTTTTGTCCGCCAAAGAATATGAAATCGCGTTCTTCAAACGTCAATGTAATTCACGGTCGCTCACATCGAATTAGCTTGCTTGCTTTGTTTATACCACTCTGTATACTTTTTGCATGCTATAGTAATCTCTGCGGTCTGATTTTGCGTGATGATTCGCATAAGTTCAGGTTTCTGTGATCTTCACAGATTGAGCGCACGCCTACTATATCGCAAATATATCCGATGGATCAATACTGATGGCGTACTTGGGAACACGGTATCACGTAAGTCCGATCACATTAATCGTGTCGACCATGATATGCTCACTCATAAGCTCTAGATCGGTCACCCTCCACCTCGACGAATGGCCGGCTTGAAGTTGATCCCTGTATTGATATCTTCAATGAGGACGACCATGGTTTAAGCAATGTCAACAACATGTTTGATGAGTCAATATGGAATGAGCCCGATATAATAGATCGCCTCGCTGGCGATAAGAAAACCAAGGCATCAAAACAGGCACGATCTACATTGAAAGCTGGAAAAAACACCTCAAAGAAAGCTAAGAAGCAACCTCAGAGTATTTCGATTGAGCTAAATGAAACTGTCGAGGAAGATGCGACTAGTGAAGCTCGGTTCAACGAAGTGGGCGTACAACTTCTTGCGCGGGGTCTCCATAAGCAGCTCTTCCCTTCTGGGACCACCAAACCAGTTCCAGAAATTGTTGATCTGTCTCGTCGTCATCTGAAAGCACATGACTTACTCGGTAAACAGACGGGACAACAGGAGAATATATCATTTGAGTTGCCGAAATTGGAAGGAGGATCTTTGGACGAACACTTTTATAAACTAGGCATGCATGTTGGACAACCATATCTGGATATGGCAAAGAAGTTTGCTCAGCACGAGTCGTTGCCCAACTATCCACCTAATTGGGAGATTCAATCGGGATGGACGAAATACGTCGAAGGACAGGAGCCAAAGAAAGTTGATCATCCTGAAGAAAATTGCTTGGTATTTGATACAGAAGTCCTTTATAAAGTGTCTCCGTTTGCTGTTATTGCTACTGCCGCATCCCCGGTTGCTTGGTATTGCTGGCTATCACCGTGGTTACTTGGTGAGTCAGAAAATGATAGACAATTGGTTCCAATGGGAACTCACACTACTGAGAAGATTATTGTTGGACACAATATTGGATTCGATCGTGTGCGGGTCAAAGATGAGTATAATTTCAAGATGTCTAAGGCCATGTTTGTCGATACACTTTCTCTTCATGTCGCTGCGAACGGCATGTGTTCACAGCAGAGACCTACCTGGATAAAACACCAAAAGAAAATGACCATGTTAGACCAAATGATCAGCGAATCTGAGTCTTCGGAGCTTCTGGATTCGTTGCAGACTTTGAAAGATCAACAGGCCGAAGAACCTTGGGTCACTAAGAGCTCTATCAACGGCTTAGACGAGGTTGCCAAGTTCCATTGCGGCATCGTCATTGACAAAGCTGAACGGGATATCTTTGCTGCACTAGATCGCAGCGATATCACGAACAACATTCAAAGTCTCATAACTTATTGTGCTCGGGACGTCGATACAACTTGGCAAGTGTACAGATCAGTATTACCGAGATTTCTTGAAGTCTGTCCACATCCTGTGTCGTTTGCAGCGTTACGGCATCTATCGTCACTTTTTCTACCTATAGATAGGTCTTGGGAAGAATACATACGAAATGCTGAAGAAAAGTACCAGGAGTTACTATCTGAGGTAGAGATCCGCCTGACAAGTTTAGTGGAAGAGGCTGTAAGTCTTAAGGACCAACCAGACAAATTTCTGAATGATCCTTGGCTCAAACAGCTGGACTGGACGATCAAACCTATCCGGATGACGAGCCCAAAGAAGAAAGGTGAAGAGTCCCGATTGGCAAAAAATCAAAAACTTCCTGGATACCCGGAATGGTATAAAGCACTTCATGCTACTTCCGCATCTGCTTTAAACGTGACTGTCCGCACTCGCATTGCGCCTATTATGTTCAGGCTTAGGTGGGATGGCCATCCTTTAGTGTGGTCCGATATACATGGATGGACTTTCAGAGTACCTGCGGACCAGACAGATCAGTACCTGAATAAGAGCTTTTTCAAATGCGACATGAATGAAGAAATGAAACTTCATATAATGGACGATCATAACGGTGCTTTTTTCAAGATTCCTCACAAAGATGGTCCCTCTGCGAGGTGTGCTTCGCCTCTTGCTAAAGGATATATGCAGCATTTTGAATCCGGAATTCTGTCGTCTGAATTTCCGTACGCTCGGGAAGCACTCGAAATGAATGCTTCGTGCTCTTACTGGATAAGTGCTAGGGAGCGTATCAAATCACAAGTTGCTGTCTGGAAAGAAGATACCCCTTTGGGTATTAGACCACCGTCGGCTAATGATCGTGGGCTTGGATTGATCTTACCCTCCTTGATTCCTATGGGAACTATTACTAGACGTGCTGTAGAAGCGACATGGTTGACTGCTAGCAACGCCAAAAAGAACCGCGTGGGTTCAGAGTTAAAAGCAATGGTTAAAGCTCCCGAGGGATATAAGTTTGTCGGGGCTGATGTGGATTCGGAAGAGCTTTGGATCGCATCCCTAGTGGGTGACTCACAGTTTAAGATCCACGGTGGAACCGCTGTTGGCTTCATGACGTTGGAAGGGACAAAGTCTATGGGTACGGATTTGCATTCCAAGACTTCGAGTATTTTAGGGATTTCTCGGAATGATGCTAAAGTTTTCAACTACGGCCGCATTTACGGTGCCGGACTTAAATTCGCCATTCAACTCTTGAGACAGTTTAATCCTTCGATATCTGACACTCAGGCCCAAAAGACCGCATCAGATTTGTATAAACAAACTAAAGGTGACAAGGCCAAGAAAGCTTCGTCAATGTTCAGGCGAGGTCCGTTTTGGTATGGAGGCACAGAGTCGTTGATGTTCAATCGACTAGAAGAGATCGCCACCCAAGAGATTCCTCGTACTCCTGTTTTGGGATGTGCCATCACTGAAGCCCTGAAGCAGGCAAACATCGTTAGCACTGGCTTCATGACTTCAAGAATCAATTGGGCGATTCAATCCAGCGGAGTCGATTATTTACATCTGCTCATAGTGTCGATGGATTACCTGATTGAAAGGTTCAAACTTGATGCTCGTCTTTGCATTACTGTGCACGATGAAATTCGATACCTGGCAAAGGAAAAGGATCAATACAAGGTGGCAATGGCTTTGCAAATAAGCAACCTCTGGACTCGAGCTATGTTTTGTGAGCAGCTGGGAATCAAGGACATTCCTCAGTCTTGCGCATTTTTTTCGGCAGTTGATATTGATTCGGTCATTCGTAAGGAAGTAGATGTTTCTTGTGTCACTCCTTCCCACCCGAATGCTATCGCTCCAGGCGAATCACTCGATATCTCTCAGCTTCTGTCTCTCCCGGCCGCTGCGCCAAAAAATAAGAAACTTGTTGATCTGTTTAAATATGACTATATACCACGGGTACCGGTATTTGAAGAAATGGATCGCAACCAGCAACTGCTGACTTCGCAAATGAAAGGAAAGGCGCCGGTTCCTTCAAATGATCCCCGTTACTTGAGCGCGCAGATAAACAAAGAGGGAAAACCGACTCTCGTTTGAAAAAGCCATTGTAATTTGTTTTCTTTTATATCGGTTGTGCAGTTGGTGTTTTTTGTTTGGGAAAGGCGTTGGTTTTCCTGTCTTATTTTGGTGTACCTGTATATTAAGTCAAATTGTATAAATTTTTAGCATTCTACCCTAGGCATTCACGACGGTGTTTTAAACCGAAGTCGACTCTAGTAGAAAGGTGACCATCCACAAAAAATGGTAGCCAGCAGATTGACATCCATTGCTTCAAGAATCCACTGCGCTACAACTGCGTCCACACTGAGTGCATTCGACAATTTACTTCTAACAGCGCTCAGCGCTTTGTCCGCTTCATTCCTTTCTTGAGTTAAAGTCGGCGAAGCGGTTGGATGTACACCGTCGATCACAAATCGGTTCGTTGCGGGTACTCTATTGCGTTGAGGCGCTCGTGCGACAGGTCCTCTTGCTGGAGAGCTGATACCATTATTATTAACAGTCTGTGCTGCTCGAGCCAGTCGTTCCGGAGTGAGAGTCCTGTCGCGTTAGAGATTCATCATACGGAGGAAGCGGTCAGTGGAAAACATACCATGAGTAGAGGGGATCGAATTTGAGCACGTCAAGAACCGTCATAATATTAGAGACCTCGTCTCTAAGCAGCTGTAAAGTAAACGCGCAGCAACGTCTGAATACTCCCTCAATGCCGTTTATACCCATGCCATCAATAAGATCCCTCGTGAGCCGGAAAGGAACGAGCTCGGGTACTGGGAGCACTTTGCCTTGCTCAAAAGCTATACCGAGGTCTATATGCACTGGCTCTCCTGTCAATGTATCAAGAAGAATATTGTTACAGTGGCGATCACCCAGACCTAGGACTGCACCAAGAATAGACATAACTGCAGTCCCTCTCGTATACGCTGTTCTTGCCTCAAGCCATTGCGACGGAAACACAAAGGTCTCCACATGGAAATAGTGAAGCACTGGATGTACGTGTTCAATGATGTCTTTGTACACTGATATGCGTTCCTCATCCGTGCTACCTTGAACTGCCTTCATCGCCTTCCTACACTTCACAAATGACCAATCCGAAGGATAGTACTTCTCATGATAGCTGCTTAGAACGTCTTGCAAAGCAACCGTGCTTTGAACAAATTCGATCATGCCCGTGTGTGACGGCAAGGGAATAACCTTGTAGGTCTTGACACGCAAATTGCGGAGCTTGGTGTCCTCATTCTTCTTAAGAAAGTAGTTAACTTGATCAAATACTTGTTCCATAACAGCATCCTGACGCATATCGTCATTTCCGCCTTTCACCTTCGCACGTTAATAGCTACTTGGCAGACAGGTTTATATGTAAGACAATACTCACCAAGAAACGATGTTCTTTACCATCATTTGTATAATACTTCAGAATCTTTGGTGCACTCAATCCGGATGCTAAAATTAAATGATTATCGACCCTGCTAATCTTGGGCACAGAGTCGTACTGTGACCGTGAAGCATAAATAGGTATGCACATGGTTGGCGGTGGCAGACGAGCTTTGGGCAATCCTTGTAACCAATACGTCTTATCAGGAGCCATTGACTCCATGTTAACTTTTTTAGTCTTGAATTTCGCCAAAGCGAGTTTCATGGACTTGCGGCAAATCTGCTCGATCGGTGCTAGAAACTGTGTTCGGTAAGCCTCATCGTTACTCAGTTGTTTCCAAATCTTTTTGGCAACTGCTTTACGCGATTGCGCTGCTGAATCAGAGATTTTATCGGACGCTCCGGAGAGTGTGAACAGCTGGTATAGACAATGATACGGGTGATCCTGGCATAAGCGCAAAACCAAGGCTCTAAGTGTAGCTTGGAACTGACTATCGTCATCTGACAGTCGAGCAGAGAGCTGATTGATAAGGCTCACTAATTTACCGCTAGGCAGTGTTGCAATACCTTCGGCCGTAGCGGCATTAGCCAAGTCATCTTCAGACCAGGACAACCATAGAGAGCAAAACTTATAATTGTCTTCATCGTAAGAGTCAGAAAGACTCAAACCTTTCAAAAAATATCTGATTCCAGTCTCAAGGTACTTTCTTCGATGAAGCAGAAGTTTCTCCCAGTTGACTAAAGCATACTGGTACAGTTTCTCCGCTTTGTCGACGTGAGATTTAAGATTTCTGTCTTCTTTCGAGCCGGAATCAAGCAGCTGTTTTAGATCACTAGCTTCCTTTGCGCGCTCTCTTCTGAGCTGATTCGCCCTATTGAACTCTTCAATTCCAGTTCTAAGCTGATTGTCACAAAACACTGCAAAAGTATGATATACCCTAGATTGATCTTGCAATGATGTGGCATTAGAAAGGTGTTTGATAGCTGGCTCTAGATAGTTTTCCAGTATTTTGTCGGGCTGTTCCAGTCTATTGTCAGAGGTCCATTGTGCCTGTTTGAGTTAGTCTACTGCCCATCATGCACATTGAAAACTGTGGCTTACAATGACCGAGAGAACCAAGCTTCTCGCTACAGTGACACCCATTTGCGTCTTTTGAGCGGACTCTGGCTTGTCCAGGAGCTTATGCAACAACGCGAGAGAGAGCGTGCTTTCACCATTTTTCCAATGAATATTAGCTGCTTCAAAAACAGCAGCCTCCATCCAAGGTCTCGCATCGTCAGTATGTGAAGTATTGAACAAACCTGCCGTACGATATAGTTCCAAATCTGATGGCCCAGTTTCGTGAGTATGAGTAGTTGGTGGACTCAATAAAGGAGTCAGGAAAGAAATCTGCGATAGCTTTAAGGTGTAGTGAAGAGCTTTTTGAAATTCGTCATGGTCGCTCGCATTTTTGGCCAATGATAGCAGAGTTGACGCTTGGCCCTTGACAAGAGTCTGCTTTGTATAGCTATCAACAGTGTCCTCTATTTCCTCCAGTACGCGAAGAGCAATATATCGGCTCTGCAATATGTCTTCAGTAAGTTTGAATCTGCAGACATTAGCGAGCGCTTTTAAGATTGACAAATCAAATCTTACCTTTTGGTATTAGACCACGATATACGCCTGCTCAGTCTATGTATCGTCTCTGTAACCGACGCAGGGTATGAAGCTACCAAATCCCACATTTCTACCAAAGCTGATAGTGTGCAGAAAAACTTTCCGTTAATGCTGTCAAGCCGTCCTCCGGTCTCTATTTTCGCAATGACAGTATTCATATACTTGCTTAGCATAGATAATGCCATGTCAGATCCATGAGCAGATTCGCCACTTTTTCCAACCATGGCCAAATTTCGGAGTGAGTTGTACAGAATTTGTCCATTGGATGCAGGCGCCTGCTGTATCGGCAAATCCCAGGAGTTCATCTTCCAAGATGACTCGTAAAGAAGCTCCTGATATTCAGACGACGTTTGGGCGTTAGACAGAATATTCGAGACAAGACGGTCGAATCCAAGATTGTGAAAGGCCGTGACAACACTATCAAAACCAGTGTTTGAAATCTCAAACAACGCACCACGTGAAGCAACCGTTTTCCACGCATCTTGCTCGGAGTATTCAGCTCCCATAAGGGATATTGGAGAAGAAAGAGACTCAGGCAGTAGCGGAAGCGCATAAAATGCATCTGGGTCATCAATGTGCTTATATATCTTGCTCAGATACGGAGTCATCTCCCGCTCAGAAAATCCATTACTCCACATACCATCCACCATGAATACGGCAGCCTCGTACATATGACATTTCAATGCACATCCAATCAGCTTATCGAATCGATCGCGATCAATTCTTTCAAGTGTCGACCACGCTCTCTGTTCGTCAAGCTCGGCCTGAGTCATCAAAAATAAATACGACTCGACAATCAGCGATTCTTGCCATGTTGTAAGATTCTGTATAGTTTTGAGCTCAAGCAGTTTATCAAAAGCGTTAACGGCCTCGTCATTACCAGTGCCATATGCAATAGAGGTGGCATGGAGTAGATACGGAATTATCTGCTCAGAAAATTCCGGAACCAAATAGGAGAACAATTTCACTTGCGCATATATCTCTTTACCGCTTGCTACTAGCAAATCACAAAGATACTCCACATAGCTGCACGTCCATTGAGAGTACCCTGACAGGCCTGTTTGCCTCTGTAGATGATCTGTATATCGCTGATATATAACGTCGTTCTGGTCCAACGACAAAGTAGACTCAATCTCACTTTCACCTACTCCGCAAAAAACGCCAGTCTGCTGCTGATACTTGATAACACAGCGTATCAGGCCCTCTGCTAGAGAGACTATCTTGCGGCTTTCATTGTCCAGGAGTCCAAACACCTGTCCCATGATACACTCCAGTGGTACTTCCGCAGCATGCTCAGATAGCTTCTTCTTATATGCAAATCGCAGGTTATTCGCAGACGATTTGGGCAAAACGCCGTTAGTAGCATACGCGTTACCGCAGACTCTGGCTGCCCAAGTCACAAACCCGGCAGACACGTTCTTAATTTGACATAAATAAAGCAGTTTCATGACGACAGCCTCATCCACATTGTGTGCGTCCACGAAGACATCGCACACATTGCTATCGGCGTAGTCACTAAACAGTCTTAGAGCATATTTCTGTGAAACTTCATCAATTTCCTGTACGGGTCCGTCACTTTCGTCTCTGACCTCGCGTCCCAGAATAACTAAAGCAACTGTCCTCTCGGACCAGCCGGCATCAGGTATAGCAGGCACTATACCATAATTTCCATACAAAGTAGTCATCACAAAGTTGCATAGTGAGGTCAAGTTGTTAGTACGGTCTTTAACAGCGACAAGAATGACTTCTTTAAAATAGTCCCTAAGCCTCGAGGCTAGATTAGGCGACCGCCCGTCCTTATCTAGCCTTACTAAGTAGTATGAAATTGCAACGAAGAACCGTACCGCCAAAAAAGAATGGTCAATTATAGAATTCGATTTGATAAGTGATCGTATAAGACCCATCGCTACATCCGCACAGACAGGATCAGCAAGTAACGGAATAATAGAATGCAGAATCAGTCTTGCCACGAACAATTTACGACACGAAGCATAGTTCAAACTTATTAGCAGCCGAAGTTTAATCAGAATGTCGCATATCTGCAACGAATCAGTACTGTTTATTATGCCGTTAAGTAAGTACCTTGCCACATATGCGCAATGTTCTAAATATCAGCACGTCAGTTCAACTGACTCAGTAATATCCAACTTACTTTCTCCGCTCGATCCGATAGCTGATGTGGCTTGTAACTCTCGTAATGCCATCAGAACAGGATGGAAGTCAATACTTGGCTCCACAGAGGAGATACATCGCACGTCTAGTTTACTTGCACGACTTAATTTGGCATACTGCACGCGCATAGGCTCATCCTGTTCGCTTAGCTTTTGCAAGTCATCAGCAATGGTACCAACTGCGACCGAACTCAGCAAAATTGCATAAACCGTGGAGTAGTACTCTCTATTATACGCCTCTATAGACTGACCCAGAGTATCTGATATAATGAGCCTGATTTGATTGGCCATACCTGCACTTGTCACAGATAAAACAGCTGTATAGGCACATAATTCTGGCAATCCTTTTTCAAGCACCGTTTTCTCAGGAAGGTCATACTCTGTATACTTCATACACAGTTTCTTAAACCCCGCTACTCCTTTGAGATACATAGCTAAAGGTGCATAGACTGGTAAGATGCACTCGTAAAACTCCTGTTCCGAACTATATCCAAACTCTTTGACAGCAACGTCATCCAGCGAAATGTCGTATGTTAAAAAGCTATAGATAGTCTGAGACAAATGCAACTCGAATAGCTGCCTCCTGGTAGTCAGGCCCAGCTGTCTTGCCCCAAGTTCTAAACAAGCAGCAACGTAAGGCCGTGCTGCCTTCACAGTAGCCATTTCAATCAGATTAAAAATGCAGAAACGGATAATTGACGGAGATCCAAAGGACATCCGCACAAAAATCAAAGCGCGCAAAGCCTTTTCCTCTGTTGTGGCAGATGCATTGTCAGCCTGTTCAAATATATCAGTATAGATAGAGTAATGATAGCTGATATCGTAGATCGCAAATACTTGTGGCACAATATAACTAAGCGCAAACTGTACATGAAGATCTTGATCTTTGAGAAGCTCAAACAAATAAGTGCGAGATGACTTTTCTTCGCCGTTTGATTTCAACCGAAATGAAGGATCGTGCTGTAAAGTACAGAGTAGCAAATTAGCCATGGCACGTCGCGTAGAGTACGAGGTGAGCTTCTTGTCTAATGTCATCGATGTCAACCACTCAAGAATATCTGACACAGTTTTGTGAATACCGATGGTTTGCACCTTATGCGGTATCCACATATCGCTACATAGCTCCAAACACTTTAGCACCGTACTGATAATCACCTCTGATCGCTCAAAATTGTATGACGCCAGGAGACGTCTGCCGAAAATCTGTAAAACAACGTTCATATTTTCTGGAGATTTCCTAGACACCAAACGATCAACTAGCCTAAGAAGCACATCCAGGCACATATTAAGTCGATCAGGAGGAATGTCAACAAACAAAACAAGTAAGTCGTCTTCTGTACTATTTGGATTAAGCTGGATAAGCTTATATCTCAGGGATACGAAGATGTTACTCAAGACAGCGAGACTGTCTGTCTCGTAGACATAGCAATGACGAGGTATCATGTCAATAGTGAGCAAAGACATACTTGAGTTCCGAGAAGCTATATCAAATTCAAAATCTGATCCACTGGTTTGAATATGATTCGTATCTTTTTCTGTAGAGAACAAAGGCGCCATTTCTAGGGAAAGCATATCAACGGTTTTTATAACATGCGCGTCTGAGTAGGCTCGTTCTTCATACATATCCAGAACACAGGAGAGGCCCATGGCCACTTTTTTAACAAGAGAGGAATCTGTTGTCGAATGTTTCAGGGCATTTGCAGTGTGGACAGCTATAATGGATATTGGCCCGGTACTAAAATAAAGTGCTTGTCGGTCATAGTCTTTTGTACACACCAGATACAACACAGTGAGTAGCATAAGTTCGGTTGCACCTTCAACCAGATCAGACGACTGGTGTTGATTGAGTTGACTAACTGAATGGTCCAATAATAGCTTCAAAATCTCAAAAGTCGTACTTTCCAGCGGTGACCTACTCGTCTGTAGAGTACTTTGAACTATAACTGGCTTTAATTTCTGCACGCTCTGTGGCTGGTGACTTTCCTCTATATCACACAAACTCAGATACCTCAGCAACGGCATATCACGCTCAAACTTGATGAGAAAATAAGCCAATTTAGGATGGATATTAAGTCGCACCTTGGCAAGTGTGTTACGGCAGGGATTATACCCATTCAAACACAGAATGAAATCTGCTAAAGTCTCCACGGAGGGACGAATTCTGCCATTGTCTGAGAAGGAGTTGAGAACAAGAAAATTCAGTCGTACAAATAGCCAATTCAAAATCTGGGATACGTTAGTTTGAATTTGGGTGGGATTTTGCGTAAGAATCACATTCAATAATGTAAGGAAGTAGCTTATGGACGAGTCGTTCATTGTAATCGAATTGAGATAATCAAATGAGCGTAGTTTGTCTTTATCATCTAGTGCCAGTCCAGTGCCAAGAAGGGACTCTAGAACAAAACAGCTTGCTTGACAAGTTCCTGAAATCGCTAATTTTTGATTACAGATATTCCACACTGATAGCCACGCCTGAGTGCTTGACCTATCTGGTTTGGAGTATTTTCTGCCCATCGAGAGCACAATCATTGCCCAAGATGACACATTATTGTTTTCTGCATTAACCAGCTCTGTTACCGTGTCTATATAAGTTGCAGCATTCTCGGCAGTCTGTTTTAAAGAAAGATCAAAGCTTATAAGTTGCAGTAGCGCAATCTGTTGACTCTCTGTACACAGTCTCAAATAATCGAAAGTATTAGAGGATGGTGAATCGACACCATCATCCATAACCGCGGGTGTCATTTGCAATCTTCTCCGTTTGGATGAGGGGACACTCCCAAGTCGCTCAGGCATTTTTGGAGCAAAAAAATCACTCGTTACTTTTGTCAACAGATTGTGGTACGAATTGTACAAAGCTAATACATAAAGCGTGAGCCAAGAATGTAATCCACGTTCCGATCGAAGATGAAAGTCAGATGTAGCACAGCCATACAACGATGGCGCCGAAGACAGGACGACCTCCTCCAATTGCAGCAAATCTCGAGAAGATTTGTTGATGTAATCATCAAACACCACGTAAATAGTACTTTGAATACAGTCGGCCAAGACGTCATCGACAGTTTTCAGGGTCGGATGGAGATATATCAAAACGATCACCAGCTGCTCGTGTAGAGTTGTGTTCTTGGAAGTCCAAAGATTAGACACATGCCTGAGAATTAGCAACCTATAATCGTTGTACGTCGTTATGCTGCTTGTGACGATGGCTGACAAGACATGGTTGGCGATATGGAACACGCTACCGTGAAACTGATTCTCAAAAGTGCACGCATCCAGAAAAGCGAGCACAGAATGCATAATCTCCGTGGCACATTCCGCAGTATGTGCATTCGAAGCATTTAAAAGACCCTCTAAGCATAGAATGAGCTCGCCAGTTTCAAACGCTACTCTTCCTGGGCGCTCCGACGATATCGAATATGTGATATGTGAGCAACAGAATGTGGCTTGAGCACGCCATTCCGCTGAAGAGAGGTGCTCTACGTGAGGAGCATACGTATACAAAACTCTGAGAGATCTTATATAATCCAACGCAATTGGCTCGTATATAACTTCGTCACAAGGAAGCACTTGGGAGATGTGTACAATCAGTGCATTGACAGTTTTAATTCTGAATTTGGAGACACCGTTTCTAACTAAAGCATGCAGCACAGAAGCGCTCATTGTTAGTCGTTGACGGACAGCTTCATTGGCGCCATTGCTGCGAGTATAGGCCTGTTTCTCTTTCAGCACCGCCGCAAACAGGCATTCGCATAGCTTGTGGTATTGCTTGTCCGACAAAAACGGACCGTCCGCATTCGATATCGTGGTTGACAGCAGCTGAAGTCCAGCCAAACGGTCCTTGATCTTCTCTGATACTATTTTGCCTGATGCGAATTAGCACAGCGTGCGTGATGGCCTTAGTTGGCTAAACTTACTGTAAATCTCGTATAGGTCGCTCATACTGAGATGATGATCTTAGGGTTAGACTCCCAATCCGCACGGTATTCATTGATACAATAATGCTCTAGGATGCCAGTTCTTTGATTGCCGGTTTCAATGGTCAGCTTCCATTATACCCTCCTGCTGCTCAGATGTCTCCCGAGCATTATTCGTCTACACCGCCGCGATCTCTGTTTGACAGAGAGGGCATTTTCAAGCACGCGTTGCTTTCCTTGGGAATTGCAGGCGCGCGTTGTAGGGGGGGGGGGCATTTCTAAACCCTTACCCTCTAGCTAGTTCAATGCGGTAGTGTCGCGATCGGGTTCTCCAAAATCTGATCATACGACCGTGCTCCTCTAGTCCTAGATATTCAGCATTACACTATCCGAACAGTAGTATCGACTCAAATGCAGTATCCTCCGCCAAGGGAAGCAAGCACGCGTGCTTTCCCCGTGATCTCAGCTAAGCATACCCTTAAACCCTGGACTTTACCCCTGAATTGGATTGGACCAAGCCGTCGACGTCATCATTTATTTATGAGCTTTGCCGAGGATGACTACGACGATGGTCAACAATGGGCGGCCGGAGAGACAGGCTGTGTATAATGCGCCACTGGGTTGTCATGTCCGTAGCAGAATGAATGGATTCAGGTTTGATATGGATGGAATTGTACTGAGTGCGGTTGAAAAATGCCCAAGTATAAGTCCACATGGCTGCTGTCCGGGCACATCTGGTGTACAAAAACCGCATCAGACGTCACACGGTTTCCCAGTTCTAGCAAGACCGCAGCAAACTACTTAAACTCGTACGAATCGACCGTTCAAGACAAGGAACTTGTCTGGAAATCTTACGATAAAAAGGCTCATGGTTCTGTGAGTAGTAGTGAGCTATAAGGAGGCCGTTCGTTTTCAAAGTATATTACGCTTTGCCCGACTGCGTAGAGGTGTGGGTTGAGAGAAGCCTCTTGACCAATCGGTAGAAACCCATCGAAGCCCGAAATCTTGAAAAAACGTGCAAATTTATTTAGCCGCAACGTAATTCTGTTTTTTAATACCGGGTGTTGGTTGCTTATGACGGAGTTGTGACGGACGGGGTTCTATGACGTCCGGCGAGGCGTGGATCGGCTGCGGGCAGTGGCATGTTAAATAAATCTATATAAATAGAGGCCGTTACGTCCTTTCCACATGAAATCTAAATGTTAATATTATTTTTATTAAATACCAGTATCATTTCTTACTGAAACGCATCCACGTTTATCAAATAACTCTCTTATCAGTCAAGCCGGGTCTGCGATCTACAGTTTTTCTACAATGGTTCAAGGAGATGTACGTTGCTTGTAATTTACCTAGCTAGTGCGGATGTTAATATCAGGTCTCAAAAGTCTTTTACAAGGGCCGAACTGAGGACTTTATAGTTTTAGTTGACTCGCAAGATTCCTACCAAAAGTATTTGAAAGACACTACCGTGCCGCTGGTTGACGTCGTCGACTCGTTTAAAGTCTTCTCGTCCAACAAGCACGGATCTCAGGGTGTCTTGGACGAAGCTTCGCGAGCAGCGTTGGAAAATGAATTTGGGAAATCAAATCCAGAAGATGTTATCGTGGAGATACTCAAATCTGGCGAGCTACAACATGGTGCCAATATAGGCAAAGGAAGTTACAATTCCACCAACGACAGTATTGGGAGCCGCGTTTCTCATTAAGTAGAATTAGCATCAATCGTATTTTTTTTACAAAGACTTATACTGTCAAAAGAAAACGTAAACGTAAACCGTAGTCTCGTCACGCCTGGCTCCCAATAATAGAAGACATAATTCCCATAGAAGCCACCCGAAGTTCATGTGCTAGTTTGACACGCGGTGATCGGGATTTCGTGTTTATAATAACATCAGGAGCGACTTTGGGGATTTTGATAAGGGGCAATTTAGCGAGCTCCACTGGTGGCTTCTCGTAGTGATCTAGCATCGTTGAAACAACCCTTCCATGAGATCGTGAAAGCTTTCGAGAGATGTCCGATCCAACACTTGAGATTCTCCGCACGACAAGCCTGGTTCTAGACACGGACAGGTCTATATCTTCAGGCGGACAGATGCACTCTAGATCTAAAGACCATACAGGTCTCATATTTCGTTCAAGATTGATCCGATCTTGCACCTTTACCGTGATATTGAACTCTGGCGAGAAAGATGAGTGCTGCCGCGGAGAAAAGCGGTCTATGCGTTCCTGACTTGTCTGTGATTCAGAAGCCTGTTCGCTTTTGACATAGGGGCTAGGATGTTCAAGAAGTGAAATTGATCGACGAGCAAGTCTACGATCTTGATCCACCGGATAACTGTGAGAAGACATATAAGACAAATTTCGTTTCGAAATTAAGGAGCCACAGCGGTCCCATTTGAGCGCCGGTGACGCCAGATTGTGCTTCTCGCCTTGTTGTATGTATTGGATCTGAACTGAAACTGGTTCCCTCGATGATATGCAAGTAGGCTGACGCGTAAAGTTGTAATAAGACAGTCGTTTGCAATATTTCGGAGCTTCGGCGAGCACTCCTCTGCTGAGATAGTACAAAGGCTGAATGGCAGTCGAAACATATGCTGAAGTCTCAGTATCAACTAGAGCTCTATCTTCTTGAATGCCATGATCATTGCTGGAGGTCGCGCAGGATAATAGCACCGAAAGCTGATTGTTCCATTTTTCTTTCTCGTCGAGCGTTGCAGCGGTGAGTAAGACTTCAAATGCTGCCGGTTTGACATAAAAGATTATCTTGAAGGACAGTTCACTAGAAGTTTGTAGGCCGATTCCATTGTTGACACTCTCGATCCGACAATCAGAGAGCGCGATCAGAAACTTTACAATGTACTTGTCGGGTTTGGACACAACACTCAGGGTAAGATATGACTTGAATAATGTACACGCCATATAGTGCGAGCGTAAATGAGTTCCGTCCTCCTTCCAGGTACAGTGGAGCGCTCCGCAAAGCACAGATTTGCCAAAGTCGCGCGCGGTGAACGCAACTTTTCCTTCAAAGATTAGTCGTTTCCAGATCTCTGTGGAGTTAGATTGCAGGCGCCTTAGAATTCTGGTCTTGTCAAGAAGTTCCAGCGAGGTTTTGACATAGCTCAGAGCCTTTGAGACTGTATCATGGGCTTCTTGGTCGTCTTCCTCTGACAAATGCTTGGTGAGTTGCTCCAGAAGTAGGCGATAGCGAATCAGTCGATTCAAAGGCTAAACTGTTAGTGCATAAAACCACTACTGCTAGACATTATACTTGCATTATACGCCAGTGAATCCAATGATACGTCCTGTCGAGGTCCGTCATCTTGAGCCGCTATCAATAAGTTCGTACAACCTCGACTCCATTTACGTTGCATAGGGATTGCTGAATGGCGGTACCCTTTGAGGATATCAATTACGCTCTCATAATGCAAGTAGTAGTTCTGATACATCTCAATCTCTGAAACCTGCTTCTGCACAAGAAGGGCTATCGCAGCCGCAACAGAGGCAGAAGAAATCGATACGTTAGGTGGTAACCAGTCAGAATCTGCCCAGCTTGGTTTTTTAAACACATGCATATCTGCCTCGTCGAATGCTGAGTTAGTGGCGTACTGTGACGGAAATATTTTATAAAACATAAGCAGACTATGGTGGTGCCTCTCTAGTATTTCCTTCGCACACTCTGTGATATTGGCAACAACAGCGCCCTCCAGTTGACCACAAGCGTCCATCATTGACAAATAGTTCTAAAACCCGTAAATAATAAACTCCCACAGTAGATATTTATTTAAAGTAGTTACTTACATTATAAAGCATACGGAGTCCACTGACGTGGGACTCCTCTGTTCGTATAATTTCGCTAACGCAGTACTTTTGATGGCGGATACGCAGCTCACTTTTTGAAATCTCGGAAGCCCATGCTGAATGGCCGTCTACTGGGGAACTTGGAAATGATGGTAGTGAATCAGTATCAGTGATCACACGAAAAATCAGATCCAAGTTCGAAACGGAACTTGAGACAGACCCGCCTGAGGCTGTTGTCGCAGATTGAGACGTCGCAGATTTCGAAGTCGTCAAACTATAGAGCTCGCAATCTGAAGCGTACGATGGAACCAAACTACCATTACTTTCACCACCTGAGTCTGGTTCATGTCGATTCGAATAGGCTTGAAATGCAGCAGTTAAATCGTCGCCCTGGTGTTCAGTCGTAAGCTGCGCGCCAGATAACAGGTTTTGGACATCTGTTGTAAGATCATGGCTCGGCTTAAAGCCTGAAACACCAAAGATTGGAGATATAAACTGTTCGTACAGCATTTCTGCCTGTTTGATTTAAGTAGGTAACCATGACATAGCGAGCCAAAGTGGACGGGCATACTAATGGGCCGTCATGTTTACTACCCAGTCCAGATGCTAATCAACCACAACCGCGTAAAATCAGTTCCCTAAACGAGACAAATATAAACATTTCTCCTTAATGTGGTAATTACTGGTATCGGTATGCTAGAAAAATCTTCTATAACCTAAGTAGACAGGTTGCCGGAAAACTGCTTAAGCCAAGCCTGTCCTTCCTTCTTCTCTCGAGCCTCGCGAACTAGCGCCCATCGCTTTTCACGACGCGACGTCCATTTTTCTTTGATTTCCTTGTGCTTTTGATTCTCCGCTTCGGTTTCTTTTCGCATGTCTCGGAGTTCAGCCGTCTCTTTCTCCCGAATTTCTTCGTCCTTGCTGAAATTGTAGAAACCAACACCTTTAGTACGGATCTCTGTCGACGCATCGTAATGATGGGCTAGGTCCTTATCATAATCGCGAGTCAAAATTTCATGCATGGCTTCATCGTTGCTCTTAAACGCATTGTACTGAATCGTATCGCCATATATCAGCCTCTCAGGTTTACTTACTTTCGGAGCTGCCCTTTCTGTCATATGCGCATCAAAACGAGATACCTTTCTGGTCCTTCCAAATTCATCTTCGTATTCGATCATCTCATCATCGTCGTGCTCACTTTTGCAGCCACTGTCGCTTTGATCCTCGCTTTCATAAGATGCCTGACGTAGAAGCTCTACATCGAGAGCACTCTCAGCGATGTTTATACCGCTCGTTTTCCCTCGCTTAATATCTTCATAGATCTTAGCTTTTTTCTTCATCTGCCTTTCTGAAAAAGTCTCACGACTCTCCCTAAGAAGTTTATCTTTCTCAACCAGGTCTTTGGCATTACGTTCATCTACCCCACGATTGGTGCTATCATATCCGAGCTTGTCGGCCTTGTCTTTTGGCCTTTTTCTGACATTTCCTGCTAGCTTGGCACTTGCTGCTGTACCATGAATTTGACGGTCTTTTGTGAACTGTTCTTTTAACGCAGAGAGCTCGTTGGCGAGGGTCAGCGACGATGCTGTCGATACATTGATTGTCTTATTCTTCCTAGCCTTTATAGCCGCCAAAGTAGCCGGATCTAGCGGCAGATTCTGGTTATTTGACATGAAGTCATTCAAGTCTCGACCTTAACTGTGTAGCCGCGCTTAAGTTTGTCATGAAGGCAGCATATAATGCGTTCAGTTATCGCTTGTCGAAAGTTTACTTACGGTTGGGACTTTGGTAGCGATTGCGAAGTGGATTGCACAACTATCACGAGCCATTGCGAAAGCCGTGACCTCGCGGCGCGAATGTTATCGGACACGAATATCAAACAAAAGCTCTCTGACTGTTGAATGATCTACCTTTTATTAATCGTTGACATGGTCAGCTATTACTCTTGATTGTAGCTCAAGAATGTGCAGATTTTTGATATATAAAGGTATGTGCTTGTGCTTGTGCCGTTGCTACTACTGGTCAAAGCGAAACGGTTGCACTCCTAGTAGAGGCCGAAATACTGAGTCATACGTTTGATCTTGAAAAAGAACAGCAGACTAACGTCACAGGTCGAGATCCGATATTATTAGCTCATTTATTGACACGGCCTGAGCACTCTATTATTAAGTATGCCATCGGTATAAGCATGTCCAAGAAGAGCGTATCTAACATGAATAGTCAGTCTTATGACTCCAGGTTGAGGATAGACACAAGGTAAGCTACGAGTTGATAAGATATAGAAGATTGTAATGCTAATCCTAAAGACGACCGATCAATGGAGACGGTTTTGGTGTAGGCTATTACACTCCTGAGTCGGATACCGAGCTTGGAGATTCGCCTTGCATATTTTGCGCAACAACACCAGCATGGAATAACACGAACTTAGCTAGACTCGCAGAGAAGACCAAGTCGTCGATGGTTTTTGCACATGTTCGAGCATCTACTGCAGGTGTTCTTTCCGAAAATAACTGTCATCCGTTCTCCTTCCGCTCTCTTATGTTCATGCATAATGGGCAGATCTCAAATTTTTCAAAAATCAAGCGCCATTTTGTTAACCATGTCAAGGACGAGTACTTTCTATTCATCCAAGGTGGTACCGACACAGAGTGGGCATTCGCACTGTTTCTGGACTGTATGGATAAGATGGGGGCCAACCCTTCTGAATCGCGACCAAACGGATTTGGACATGAAATACTTCGAGCCGCTGTACTACAGACAATTCAGTTAATAAAGGACTGGTCAAAGGAGGTTGAAAAGCCGACCAATGAACCTTCTCTACTCAATTTTGCCGTGACAGATGGCCATAGCGTGATTGTAACTAGGTATATCACATCCCGAACAGAAGAGGCTGCTAGTTTACATTTTTCTACTGGATCAGGGTTTACGGAATACAAGCCTGGCCAGTACAAGATGGAGCGAAGTGATAGAAGACAAGACGTGATTTTGGTTGCTTCGGAGCCATTGACATTCGAGCGCTCTGACTGGGTCACAATTCCCACTAATAGCGTACTCACGATCAACAAGCAAACCGTCCTGCTGCATCCAATAATAGACGAATACTATCAGACTGATCCTTCCGTTGAAAGAAAGAGCGACTACGCTGCCTCGCGTGGCTTGGTGTCGCCTATTGTGGAACAACCGGTTAACAATAATGTGCAGTTGCCTCCTTTGGAACGGGAAGGACGGCGAAGGCTAAGTGTCAGCGTTTGAAAGGAAGATTTTTTGTATCTATCCAATTGTGTAATATAGTAAATGATCATAAAATGTTATCGTCTGTCTGGCGGTCTGTACTGTTTATTGCGTTCCAATCTGACAGTAAGCCAATCGGCAGCTTCTTTAACGCCGTCGCCATTGAGCGCAGAAATAGGCAGTACTCGACTATCTCTGGCACTCAGATGTTCAGCAATCTTGTTGAAAATTTCCTTGATGTCTTCAACTTCCAGGCTGTCGTCGCGATCTTGTTTGTTGGCAAGCATGAGAAGTGGGATGCCCTCTGTATCCTCATGAGCGATAATCGACTGTAGAGTATCTTGGCATTCCTCAATTCGTGCCCGGTCTGTAGAATCTACTACAAATACGATTGCATGGCAGTCGGCGTAGTATGCATGCCATAGTTCACGAAGTGCATGTTGACCACCCACGTCCCATAACTTGAGTTGTGTGTTGTTTATAGAGAGATGTCCGACTAGAACGCGCAGAGTCAGACACAGTTTTTTCCAAGTCATAATGTACTACAAACTCACCATTTTGGCCCACAGTGGGTACGATTTTGTCAGGAGTGACACTTCTGCCAGCATTATATAGGCTCTTGAGCTTCTCAAGCAAAGTCTACCTACGGTCAGAGCTTGACATATAGAATTCCAGCAATCCCAATTACCGTTTTCCCTGCATTGTCTAAACCTAGAATAAGAACAGAGTATTCTGCGGTCGGTTAGCTCGAATCATTCCCAGTTAGACGTAGCGTATATTGATATATATACCTTCCCGCCGAGTAAGATCCTGGATCAATCCGCGGACCAAATGGTACATTACTGTCTGCTCTGATCCCAGTGTTGCAGCAGCCTAGTCAATATATTCGCCTTACAGGTGTTTCCTGTGCTTGATTTGCCGTAACTATCCCAGTATTGCGAGATTTCAGGCAAGCCGTGCAGCACGTCGAAGACGCCAAGTCGAGCGAAATCAAGGTAACAAAACGGCCGCCGCAGGATGTCGAGAACTCCCAATTCAACATGTCAAATAAAAAAGATTATTATTTCTGGCACAAAAGTACATGTTATAGACCAACCAAAGTTTTTAGTAAATGGGTTTAACATAATGAACCTATACCTAGATGCTTCCAAGTTTATATCCGCCAAGTCGTCGTTCAAAACAGAGTCAAAGAACAATTTTGCGTTGATCCAAAGTCAGATTCAAGAATCTGCTGCATCTTTACGAGTTGATCCCAAGAGGGTATTTGCGCTGTTGAAATCGACAATAAGGTACAAGGAGCTTTTAGATATTGTTCTTGATAACAGTAAACTCTTGAAGAATGAAAAGGTACGAACTTATTGGTAACTCAATGGCTAGTGCTAACGACTGTAGGTGTCATATCCCGTAGCATTGCTACTGGTTCACGACTTGCTCATATCAAAAACCGGAATCACCGCCGGGAAAGGTCCACTCAAAGATGCGATTCTGCGGAACAAGGTACGACTTAAAGGCGAATTTACTATGGTCAAGGTCAAGAAAAAAATCGCCGATATTCGTGACTTCAATATTCTGTCAGCCACGGATCGAGCAATCAGATGGATTAGAGTGAACACAATCATGACCAAAGATTTGCCAGGAGAACTGTCTTTCCAACCTACTACAGAGTTTCCTCCGAAAGAGGGATATATCTACAGTGATCCATATATAGAGAACTTGTATGCCGTATCTAACCTGCACACGCGGATGCTTACGTCTACGAGGGCTTACAGACAGGGAGAGATCATTTTGCAAGACCGGGCGTCCTGTTTCCCAGCACAGCTGCTTTCGCCGTCTCCGGGCGAAGTAGTGATTGACTCTTGTGCTGCACCGGGAAACAAGACGTCACACTTGGCCGCTATAATGGGGAACCAAGGCACCATTGTAGCTTACGAGCTAAACGGTGCTCGTGCGAACACTCTACGGCGAATGGTGAAGATTGCAGGCGGTGACAAAATCGTCAGGGTTGAGCATATGGATTTTACGGCACAGTTGCCGGAAGAGTACGAGCAAGTGACAAAGTTGCTATGTGATCCATCATGTTCTGGCTCCGGCATCTTCAGACGGGAAGACGTATTCTCAAAGGACGAGTCGGAACAGGACCAAGTACCGCAGCAGCCGGAAGGCAACGACGAGGAAGTTTTAGCGCGAAGATTGCAGAATCTGGCGACATTTCAGAAAACGATTGTCAAACACGCACTTACCCAGTTTCCCAACGCGAGTCAGGTGGTATATTCCACTTGTTCAATTCACGGAGAAGAAAATGAGGATGTTGTCCGAGCTCTTCTAGAAGACGAAGACGTCCAGAAGTTAGGTTGGGGACTTATGTCTCGTCAGAGAGCAATTCCCTCCTGGCCAAGACGCGGATGGGTTGATAGATTTGAAGGGATAGACCTGGGACGCAGCAGCAGCAGCAGCGGCCGGATGCAGACACCGACTGAGCTGGCAGAAGCTTGTATACGTGCAGAACCGAATGTTGATGGTGGGATAGGATTCTTCGTAGCTGGGTTTGAGAAACATGGCAACCAAGCGAAAAGAAAGATCGTCCGAGAGCAGCAAGAAAAAAACGCTGCCCCGGTGCCAATACCGTCGCCGGAAGTGATTGACGATGCCAATCATGAGGACGCCGACGGAGAAGCGGAGGAATGGAATGGGTTTAGTGACGGCGATCACGCAAATGAGCAGTCTGACATCGTTACGCCATCCAGAAAAAAGAAGAGGAAAGCAAAGAAGCGTAAAACTGCTAACTAGGGCGTCGATACCACATGTATAGACCGATCAAAATGATTATGAGTAGACCCGACTCTATGCTATACGAGAACACTATATACAACAACTGTACCGATGAAGATAATCCTGCCAAATGCAACCCTAAACTTGATACTGAAAACAACGTCCCTCAAACAGATAGTGACCTTATGCTTATGTTTGTGTGGGACCGGCCGGTTGGCCGATCTTTATTTCCAGCGCTTGCACGCGACTATATTGCACCCTCCGTCGACATATGCTGCACTCACCGGATGACACTGTTGCTTTGCCTGAAGCAGTTAGAGCTCTGTGGACGCAATCGTAGCAATACATATGGCCTAACACATGTCAGTATTAAAAAACTGTCTTGTCCACAAGCAATCACATCACCTACCACATGGCGTTACAACCAAAATTTCCGGCTGATCGAAACAGATCACACAGTTGAAATCACGGAGAAGACCCGAGCTTTCTGTCGGTTTCGAATCAATACCGGTCGGTAGCTTATAGTCAAGGATATCCGTCCGTGGTCGTGCATCGTCGTCGTCATCACTTTCAGATGAAGAACCAGACCACACTACCAATTCGCCAGATGGTCGCGAATTTTGAGGTGGTGCCTCCAGTAATAATTGAGCGGGCGCCTCCGGCAAATTTGGAGCTGACCTAGAACTCGAAACAAAGAGAACGTCGTCGTCGGCATCAACGAGGTCAACAATATTATCCGACTGCGGTCGCACTATTAACCGATTTTCCGTAACCTCCTCCACCTCATCCAAATCTATATATTCTGTATGTCGTATTCTTGGATTGACTGGTGATCCTGTGATAGTTATGGTTTCCGCCGCACCAGTATGAGTACCCGTTTCGCTTGTAGTAATGGATGCTGGCTGCTGTTCAGATCGTTCGCACAAGACTGTGGTAGAAAGCTCTTTCCTATCGTCGTCGAACTGGTCTGGTTCACTACGCGTGCTTGAATCTGCATCACGGGAATCGTTTATCCGAATGTCTTCATCCAAACGCAAAGCGTTACTCTGATCCGGCGAGTAGTCACCATGAAAACTCTGTGCTAAAATTTCTGTCGGAATGTTTACAACTTCTTGCTCACGCTCAACAGTACCATTTCTAGTAGCGACTGCCATATCTGTACGGCTCAAAGTCGCGAGGCCAAACGAGTGTGCGTCTGTAGTTGTAGAGGTGGTATTATCGCTACCGGAAGAGGTAAAAATCTGTACAGGTGGTGTTGTGATCAACCCTGTAGTATCTTCTGCAAGTCCAGCTTCATTTGCTACCCCGCTGACGGCCGTGATCGACGCTGGTGTTGGAGATGTTGATGACGAAGCCTCAACATTATGCCAATTTTCTGAGCCATGCTGCGTCCCGTTGGAAGTAGTCCTACCTTTAGGTAGTTTGAACGACACTATCCGGGATTTTTTTGGAGTAGTTGGTGTCGCCGACCTGCGCTCGGCCACACGAAACGACTGTCGTCGTGTGACTTTCATGTTTACTGCAATCAGTGGCCCTTTGGATTTTGCCTTCCACGTGGCAGCTAGCCCCTAGAAGTTACAATAGACGTATGAATACCGTAAGGTGACGAGTACGAATACTTTCACTCCAGAATAACGAAGAAAGCAATCAAGACGAGTAGAGCGTGTGTGCTGCAGATATTGTAGAAGCGCTTACAAGACCAGATATTTGCTACTTCGCGCCACGAACGAGAGACGACCGAGGGGCGCCCCCATTTGGGAAGTTCGAAAGAAGGCTTCGGACAAGGCCACGATATTTGCAGTCAAAAAGGACCCTGCTGAGCAGTTTAATAGAAGCGTCTGAGAACCATAAAATAAGTCATACAGTGCAGTTTTAGACACAAAAATAAATCTGCCGAAAGACGTCGGAAATATGTACCGGGTACTTCGTGGCGGACTTCGAGGAGTTTCAAGTTCCAATCCGAACAAGAGACTGCTGAGCACAGCTGCAGAGGTAAGCAGTGAAATTGGATCACAAACCAATGTATTGAAACTCCGGCTAAAGGATAGCAATCGTCTCTGTTTCGGACTACGACCCTTCCAAATGGACTCCGGGTGGCAACGGATGGCTCTCCAGGCCATTTCTCGGCGTTGGGGTTATATGTCGATGCCGGATCACGGTACGAAGATGCCCAGTTGACCGGGTTATCTCATCTGATGGACCGACTGGCATTCAATTCAACAACGGGACTGAGTGCAGAAGATATTCAGAATCGTCTGATGAAGCTCGGCGGGAACTACATGTGCGTGTCATCGCGAGAGTCGGTGATATATCAATCGGCTGTGTTCAATGCCGATGTCGAGTCGATGTTCGAATTGCTGAGTGCAACGGTTCGTTGGCCGCTTGTGACGGACGAAGAGCTCATAATTCAGAAGGAAACGGCGGCGTACGAGGTTGGCGAGATTTGGCAAAAACCAGAACTGATCTTACCGGAGCTGTTGCACGAGGCTGCTTTCAAAGGCAACACGCTCGGCAATCCGCTGCTATGCCCAGAGGAGCGACTACCGGTCATCACCAAGGCTGACGTTGATTTGTATCGAGCCAAATTCTATGTTCCGGAAAGGATCGTGGCAGCTTTTGTCGGCGTTGAACATGAAGCTGCCGTCGAGCTTACCCAAAAGCAGTTTGGAGATATGCCACGGGGACTGATCCCGGTTAAAAATGAGGTTGCGCGCTACACAGGAGGCTTGCTGGATATGGGGGAGATGCAAACTCAGCATGTGCCTAACCAACCCGAGCTTGTACACATGTATCTGACGTTTGAGGGTGTGCACATCACTGATCCAGATATTTATGCCCTGGCGACCCTGCAGACGTTGCTTGGCGGCGGCGGTTCATTCTCTGCAGGCGGACCTGGCAAGGGCATGTATTCACGGCTCTATACGAATGTGCTCAACCGATATGGCTTCATGGAGTCATGCTCCGCTTTCAATCATTCATACATAGACTCAGGCTTGTTTGGTATCATGGTGTCATGCTTGCCGTCTCACGCTCGGCTTGTGGCACCAATAATCTGTTCGCAGCTGTCGTACTGCATGTCAAAGTTTTCCGGGGGATTAACAGAGACTGAAGTACAGCGGGCGAAGAATCAACTGCGCTCATCACTGCTAATGAATCTTGAGAGTAAGATGGTCGAACTCGAAGACTTGGGCAGACAGATGCAAGTCTCAGGTCGCAAGATCTCAGTGCAGGAAATGACGCAAAAAATCGAACAGTTAACGGTTCGTGATATCAGAAGAGTGGCTAAGCGAGTATTCAGAGGCGGCGTGAACAATCAGGGATCAATGTCCGGACAACCAACCGTGGTGTTGCAAGGCAAGCCTGGTGTGTTTGGTGACGTGATGGGAGAGATTAAGAAGTATGGTCTTGGAGGAAGGTAGACTTTCGACGTAGCACTTCTGATACAAATTGTACATAGATTTATGCAGTCACACTCACATACACACAAAAAAAAAACAAATGTATTACAGTTTACTCGGCAAACAAATAACTTACTCTCTGGAGTTCACGATATCAACAAACTCGGGCTTAAGCGAAGCACCTCCGACCAAGTAGCCATCGATATCGGGGCAGCTGTTGAACGTCTTGGCATTCTTGCCGTTGACGGAACCACCATACAGGATTCTCACAGCTTCGGCCTGCTCCTCGCCAATGGTAGTAGCAAGATGCTTTCTGATTGAGTTGTGCGTGAACTGGGCGTCCTCGGGAGTGGCAGCGAGACCAGTGCCGATCGCCCACACAGGCTCGTAAGCAACAACAATGTTGGACCAGTCCTTAACAATGTCACTCACGGCATCAAGCTGGCGCACGCAAACTTCCAGCGTCTTTCCAGCCTCACGCTCTTCCAACAGTTCTCCGATACAGAGGATCACACCGACACCGCCTTCCAGGGCATGTGCAGTCTTGGACGCGATAAACTCATCTGACTCTTTCAAGATTGTACGACGCTCAGAGTGACCCAAGATGACCCAGGTAGCACCAACATCCTTGATCTGGTCAATGCTAATTAATTAGATTATAGTCTGACAGTTTGATAAAAAAAACAAAACAGTTAGATGTCGTGACGTACGCAATTTCGCCAGTGTAGGCACCGGTGGGCTTGTTGAACGAGTTCTGAGCTGCAAGCTCAATAGAAGGATTAGTCAAATGCTCCTTGGCCCAGTGAAGGTAGAGAGCAGGAGGAGCAATAACGATCTCTAATAAACACCGGAGATTAGTTTTTCACCCCATCTAATCATCACACAGTACGACTGATCCCGGAACTGATTCCGCACATACCGACGTCTTTAGCCAATTTGGCAGTGTTAAGCTGTTCAACGATTTCTTTGATGACCTTCTTGGATCCGTTCATCTTGAAGTTTCCGCCAACAAAAAATTTGCGTGCCTGTCGAGACTTTGTTAATCAAGGACGTCCATACTGCAATTGATCTATGTAAATAGGCGGATAGGCCATAGATCGTCGGGTAGCGGACAACGCAGACTTGATCTATCGATAAGATCGACAATGGAAATAAATACGCACCATTTTGAACAATAAATAAAGCACAAGCTTTTCGAAAATAAATAAAGGGAATAGATAGTTATATAACCAAGGTAGTTGTATAACTGTGAAGAGGAGGATGTTGTTCGGTCAGATTTGCGAGGTGAAAACCGTGCCTAGAATTCGGCGGCTGCGTCTGTTCCCGTTGAGCGGGATGAAAACACTGGATTAGTATACAATAACCGCGAAGAGGCCGGGGACCTACTACCGGATATCCGGAACAACTAGCCATCGACCCGAGCTATATACTCAATGGCTGTGGAAGGAGAATCCGGTTGTATTAGACTTGTGGTGGTGAGATATTTTTTTTGTTTTTGTTTGTATGTACTTTACTTCACGGGATCAAGTGCTTACAGCAGGCCCTGGCTATTGTCAAGACGCGTCCACGGGATGTGACAATTGAAGGTAGGCGAGCACTGTCCCGGCAAGCATTCTTCGAGGCTTAAGAGTAAAGAATATGTGCAATCGACCATTATCAGACTGTCGGGAGCAGAATATGCCGAGCGCAAGTTGCGGTGTGATACAGTCGCTCGCCAGATAAGCGAGTTGGAAGACACGGTTAACGTACTACGCGAAAGATCTCTGGGTAACGACTGGCTGATGGCCTTGCAACTGCAATGAATCTGACGTTTTAGAATGCATGAAGAGCTTAGAAGAACACAACAGGCGAGAAGACGAACGAAGAGTGGAGCGGGAGAAGCACAATCGCGAATATCCTTATACCCTTTCAGAGCTGCTCATCACGATTCCATATTTCAGTATACCGCCGACCGCAATGGCCAGCAGCGTAGAACAGATTTTGGAGGTTCGTGTTTGTGATCCTCACGATCTTCTGAGACTGGCAAATTTGTTGTTACTATGTCTGCCTACGATTGGTACGCGCGACACGCCAGCCGAGCTACTCAAATCATACGAACTGGCATATGCGAATGCAATCTGCCGGATCGCTGGCTTCAACAATAACTTGATACTTTCCCGTGTACTCGTTAGTGTCATTTTTTATGCGAGAGCCCTGGTTCTAAGAATGACGACCAAAAGCGACTGCGAGCTGCGTCGCTTGAATAGAGCTTGTACATGGGCAATTCTAATTATTCGCACATTACTCTTGCAGAGTGAGACGACAGACGAGTCAGTAGGCGAAGCTCTACACGAACTAGAGAGACTGCTTCTCGGCCAGGATTCAGTTAGCCCCGACGCTTGCCAGTTAATTGCTGCCTACTGTTTATATGTTCCTCGGGTGCGGTTGTCATGGTAATTTACATAGCTCCGTCATTCAGTACCAATCCCAATAATGTCACACTAGCTACCAACCCCTCTTTAAGCCCTAACTTCTTGACAGAACAACAGTCACGCTAGATATGGTGCCCTAAGCTGCGCCGTATCCAATCATCAAGGGTCAGGGCCTTTCCGCGGAGTCCAGTATCGCCGTCGTCGTCGTCGTTTGGCGTGCTGTTTGGAGATTTCAGTGAGTAAGACGAGGCCCCTCGGGAGTTTTTCGTGATCTCTTTTCTTTGCTTATTCACGACGACGACGACGACTGGCTTGTTTCAGCTTCTTACTGTTGTTTCTCATACCATCTGTTAATAATGTACGTATAAGTTGTTTTATATTGTTTGGATGGATTTCCGTCAGAGCGATCGATTGTGCAGTCGAAAATGGACAACCAGAGTGGAGAGCAAGGGAACCGAGAGGACGCACAGATTAGTGGACGAGCACGATTGGGCACGAGCTGGTGGTTAACATATTAGGTCGAATCTTAGATCTCAGAAGCGTCTTGCTGCCGCCGTTCTCGGTGTCGGTGAACGTAAGATTTGGTTGGATCCTAGCGAGGCCAGCACTATCACCAACGCAAACTCCCGTATGTTTATCAGAAGAAGTTGACAGAGAAGAGGGAAGGTTGTGTGCTAATTTTGATAGGCGAGAACATCCGCAAGCTGATTTCGGACGGTTTGATCATCCGCAAGCCGGTGACCATCCACTCTCGTTCGCGTACTCGCACTCTGCACGAGGCCAAGCGTGCCGGTCGTCACACTGGTTTCGGTAAGCGCAAAGGTACCAAGGACGCGCGTATGCCATCTCAGGTCGTTTGGTTGCGTCGCCAGCGTGTTTTGCGTCGCCTGCTCGCCAAGTACCGTGCGTCCGGCAAGATCGACAAGCACCTCTACCACGAGCTCTACCACCTGGCCAAGGGTAACACGTTCAAGCACAAGCGTCAGGTGATCGAGCATGTTATCAAGGCGAAGGCCGAGAAGGCCCGTGAGCGTGCCCTCAAGGACGAGGCCGAGGCTCGTCGTTCCAGAAACAAGGCTGCCAGAGAAAGACGGGCACAGCGTATCAACGAGAAGAGAGAAGCTTTGTACGCCGATGCCGAGTAGAACCGGGTCGTTCAAACAAGGAAAACAAAATAAACTATTTTTATTTTTCTTTATAATATACATGCATGGATTGAAATCTAGTGTGTATCAAGTTGTTTGGTCTCGGTTATTCTCATGTTATCTGTTTGCCATCTGTATAAAATAAAATGCGGTTTTAAAATTGCGGATGAGGTTGTAGTATGTCTTGCCGAGAACCAAGCAGAGTCTATTTAATAACGAACAAAATGAAAACGGAAAAGCTATATACCAGTAAAAGAAAATAAAAACATGCAGAGGTCATTATTATACATCAAAAGCGTGAAACCCGAAGACGTTGATGATGCTACTCCATGGGCGGAAATAGCGAATCTATGGAAGGTGGGACAGGTATAGGAGGATAGTGATGGGAAGATGAAGAAGACGGCGGGCCATCGGATAACGGAGACACGATTTCGTCGTCGTATTCGTGGTTGAGGGTGGTGGGGTAGGCGGTGGGCATGTCGATTAAGGAGCCTGGAACCTGTCGTTGTTGTTGTCGTTGTTGCCGTTGCTGGCGTTGTCGCGGGTGGTGATGGTGATTGTGGAATCGATATATAGAAGACGACGAATCTGAGTCGTCGTCGGCGTCATAAATATCGTCCGGCTGTTGCTTGTGATTGTCTACCGCGGTAGATGACTCGTCTAGGTAGTCATCTACGGATCCCGACAGAATATCCTGATTGAATTGTACTCGAACGGTAGGTGCCGCCGATGACGACAACGACGACGACGCTAAGCCGCTGTTTGACGCAGTAAAGCTATGGTCACCACCGAAGTTCTGATTTGGTGACGGATCTGTTATGCGAGCTGGAGGTAAACCAATTTCAGCCTGAACTGGCTTTAGAGACACTGGTGATGGATGTGACCGATGCTGTAATTTAGTGGTGGGAGGAGGAGGCGTACGCGACCGAGATCGAGGAGAGCTCACGGCTCGAGATCCAAGCTGGTCAGCGAAAAAATGATCAGAAACCGGGGACGGATCAGGTAAGATTGGAATCCGTAGATCCAGTGACGAGGCTGATGGAAATATGTCACGAACGCCGTCATTGGTAGTGGTAGTAGTAGTAGTAGTAATAGTAGTAGTAGTAGCAGCAGCAGCAGGGTGTGAAGTTGATGATTTGGGTACGCCATTAGTGGTCAGTGGAGAGTACACTGAAGATGCTGAAGACCGAGTAGACTGAACTGACCAACCACCAGATGTAGACGCCGACGAGATGGAAGACTGCGACCCCGGCTGGTGTTGACGAGACTGCCTAGTCGGCATCGTCGTCCGAAGCGGTGTTACAGAGCCACCACCATTGGTAGTTGAAGGTTGTCGGGGTCCGAGGTGTGAATGAGGAGCGACTGGTGCCAGGGTTGAGTGTTGAAGTTGTCGTGACAGAGGCGAAGGAGTGATGGCGGAGTGACCCAGGTGCGGTTGCCGATGTGTGGACGTATTGATTTTGGGAAGCTGGTGTCGAGCGGTACTCTCGCCTGCACGGGTCGTCGTCGTCACATTCGAGGCGGTTGTTGTCGACGTAGCAGCAGCGGCAGTTGTGGCAGATGAATCCGAGGACGACGCCGAAGAGGACGAGGACGGCGACTTGGAGTCGAGATCAAGCGACTGAAGGCCTCGAGACAGCAACTCGTGAAGAGGCGTGGGCGGCGGTACGTCTGAGTTCATGGTGGCCTGCTGCTGACCTACAGTACTATTGTCGTTTGTAGGCTGCAGCCCATCATCAGGCGGAACAGGTGCCGAGCACAGATACTGATTTGATGGCCGATGACAGTCTGGATCAGGATCTGAATCTGAATCCGGCATGGGAACAGACCCGGACAGTGCCAACGGTTTATAATGACTGCTGCTGCTGCTGCTGCTGCTGCTGCCCTTGCCGCACTGGAGAATGTCTGCCTATGGGATGATTTTTTTTTTTTTTTTTTTGGCAGAGACCATATATAACGCACAGCAGAGGGGTAGAGTTTTTTTGCTAACGGGAGGTTTTTTGATTGACGTCGGTTAACCGGGGGCGACTTTCCATGATCAGCCGCGATGAGCTCCTCCACCAGAGTCAGGCTGGCAAGTCAATCTACGAGATTCGTCGGGGTCAGGCCACGACGCATGGATGCTTCATCAATGCCACGAGCTGCCGGAATGGCAAGCCAGACCGACCAACGGGAAGGGGCGAATGTCGCCCCGGTCAAGAAGCCTTGCTTGCTGCCTTGCTTGCTGCCTTGCTGTGCCGAAGGGCTATCTCTCTAGCTTCTTCACTTAACTCGCTCCGGTCTCAGCCTGCAGCCTCTCTCTCTCTCGTCTATTCTCGCTTTATTTGATATTCCATACGGCTCTGATTTTTAAAGTTGAACCGCCGCACGGCACCAAACTAACGGTGTGTGGCTCGCTCCTCGCACGAGGCGGCGTCCAACGGCGACGGTATTATATTATCTTGGTGGGCATTTTAATTTGCCCGACTCGCGGACCTCGGTAAGGGTCAAGGGTACGGGGTAAGGGTAAAGTCGTGAAATTGGGAAGAAGGGGGCATAGGGTAGGTTTTAAAGCCGGGTAAGCCCTAGGGGAAAGGGAGGTTTGTTTTTGTTCGCAGGCGAGCCGTTTGATAGGCTGAGAACGAACCGAACCGAACCGAACTGAACTGAACTGCGTAGTGATTCCCTTGGCCCACCCACCAAGGCTAAGCTCAATAGCGAACCGGCCATGGAGAAAGCAGAGGCATAAGGGGCCCTTCGCTTCTGACCAGGCACATTCTGTGTGAGCCTTTGCTGCTCTGGCAATGAATACCACTAGTTATTACTATTACCCACCATGCACTAATCGGGAAAGTTCATGGAACACTGCCCCCCCCCCCTTTGGGCCCCCGGTCTCAAGTCGCCGTCGCCGTCTCCCCCCCCCCCCCCCGCGCAGTGTGATTGGCCGGGCCCGAGAAAGTCGCCGAAGATGTTAAACTCTACTGCCCGGAGAGAAGAGGGCTGTGTTCCAAATTGGAAAGCTTCTAGAACTGCGGAATTTGAACTGTACGGTATAGCTATGAATAGAAAACGTCGTGGCGGAACAGGATTGGTCCAAGGTTGCGAAATATATACGAGGCCGATTCACCTTGACAGACGACCCGGCCGGGGACAGGCACAGAACCGTCCAGGACATGCTCAGAACACCTTCACAGCTTCCATAACAGTTCCAGAACGCCGTCGTTCACTCCCTTCACACTCACCGTTCAAAACTGACCGGCCCGGCTGCTGCTGTCTGTCTCACTGTGCTGCATTCGACTGCAGGTTGCATTCCATCTCGGTTTCGGTTCCGGACCACACCACCGTTCCCACCCCCCTCTTACCCGGCCCTTGGCTGGTTCGGGTTTAATTTTTTTTTTTTTTTGCCTGCGACGCCACGGACTCTTTCGCCGCATCCAAAGGTGCAATTTTTGAGTGATAGATTTCCCTCTCTGTCTCTGCCCCCCCCCCCGTCGTCGTCGTCGTCGTCGTCGTGCTCGTGGCCCCGTCACTTATAAGCGCAAAGACCTGGCCTCTTCCCCCCCCCCCCCCTCAATCATCGTCGTCGCGCTGCGTGTGTGTGTGTCCCACGATCGGCTTCACATCGCTCGACTATAGTGTTCTTCCATTGACACCTCGTATCCAGCTTATTCATTACGGGTCGAATTGATTCCCCAAGATCTGTCATGTCCGCCGCCGCCGCTCCGTCCACGTCGTCGTTCTGGTCGAGCCTGGCTGCCCTGTTCGGCCTTGCCGGTCATCATGACTCGTCATCACGGCAACAGTCTTTTCTGCCGCTGTACTCTCGATCCGGTTTCAGTTTATGTACGTCTGTCCTAATGAGCTTTTTTTTCTTTTTTTTTTTTTATTTCATTTTCTAAATCATATAAGGGTCTCCAGGTTCGTTTTTGTCGGTGATTTTCAATGCGCCAAAAAACCTGTTGAACTACCTGCGTCCAAAGCAAATCACATCCAGCAGCTCGAACGCTGCTGCTACCAAGACAGGAAACCTTTTCCCCCACCAGGCCACGGTCGATGAGCGCCTTGCACAAAAATCAGGCCAGCAGACCGCCACGGCATGTGCGACTGACCCGTCGGCCACGCTGATGCAGATTCACAATCCATCTGGTGAGCTCGTCGGATTCGACATGTCTGACATGTCGCTCCTCCACCACCAGCAACAGCAGCAGCAGCAGCAGTTTCAGCAACAGCAGTTTCAGCTTCCAGTGGGATTCGAACAGCCGTTTTATGCACCCGGGGCTGATCAAGGTCAGTTTCTGGATAAGCTCGACGAGTTGGAGATATACATCTCAGAGATGCGCAACAAGCTCGCCGCCACCTCTGACGACCACCCGTCTTCTGCCCACGTCATGCGTCGTCGCAACGAGCGCATGTCGTCCATTTCGGCTGCCACTGCTCCTTACGCCCGTCCTTCGTTTGTACCACCTCAGCGGTTTGACGGCACCGATGCCTATCACTCCGCAATGTCTCTCTCGGTGACTTCTTCCGACTACTCTTCTCCTGGCTGGTCGCCTCCCGACATGGTCGAGTCTCCGCTCTCTGACGACCTGGCCGGCCTATCTGCTGCTCCATACCAGCCGTATGCTGTTCCTATGCATTACCATGCTGGTGGTGTTGGCATCGACCCCATCTCGGCTATGCTGGATGCAAATATCAAGCAAGAAGAGCCTATTCAAGATTTTGTTGCTCCCGTCGGAACGTTTCAGCCGTTCGCTTCAGCGCCGTTCAAGATGGAAGACAGTTCTCAGACCATGTTTGGAACTATCGGCGGCAGCGGATCTGATACTTCGTCGCCGTCATCGTCCGCGTCTTACGCATCTGCATCGTCGACGGCGTCTCCGGCTTCGTCAAACTCGTCGCCTGCGTCGTCGCCAGGCAAGCAGCTCGTGTTGATGCAGCCGCCGGTTGGCGGCGCCAACAGCAGTAACGACGGAATGGTGTTTGAGTGTAGCCAGTGCCCGTCCAAGTTCCGGATAAAGGGCTACTTGACTCGACATTTGAAGAAGCACGCTCTCAACAAGGCCTATACCTGTCCGTTCTTCGACCCGAACTCGCCGACGCCATGTCATGCCAACGGCGGATTCTCACGTCGGGACACTTACAAGACCCATCTCAAGAGCAGACATTTTGTCTATCCCGCCGGTACCCGGTCTGGACAGCGTGCCGGGATGCGCGGGTGGTGCGCTGCCTGCGGCACCTTGTTTGCATGCAACGAAAACTGGGTCGAAAGACATGTCGAGGAAGGCCAATGTCAGGCTTTACGAGACGGCTTGTCTGCGTATGCTTAGGTTTTTTTTTCTTTTCTATGGATGCTGGTTGGTATTGATTGGCTTGTTTATATAGGGTATGTTCAGTTTCGGCGTGTACTTCAGTGTTATTATTATTATTGTTATTATTATTATTATTATTATTATCATTATTATTCCTATTTTCTTTCCGACGATAGCAGTCGTTTGTTAATTCTTGTCAAGCGAATAACTTTACAAACCTACCCCCCTCTGTGGCTCTCCCGTCTCTAGAGCCTTGCGGTCTTGGTTTCGGCACGGCCCTCAGGCAACGCTAATGGTTGATGCCGAGCCGACTCGGCGGCACAAAGCCACCGGAGAGAGTCTGGTTCAACACCAGCTCTTTGCCCGAGGTTGACCGACAAAGCGGCCGGACTGAAACAGTCTAAGCGTCTCGTCATGACTGCTCTTAATCTATGATCCAGGTGACCCGGGCTTTTTTATCTCTACTCATTAAAGCAATAGTTCCACACATTTCTGTCTAGCTGGGTTTTTGTTTTTGCCCTAAGCCTGAAGGTACCAAACCCTCTTGGTGCATACAACGTCGTGCCTTGAACCGCCTGTAATCGAAGCAAAGCCCCGGCCGGCGACGGTGGGAAAGAAAACCCGGTCAGACGAGGTTCGACAACCGATCTCTTCCGTACACTCCCGGTCAAGTTTTGCCTGCTAAGATCCAGAGCCTGTAAAGAAGTAGAGGCAAATGGTGTCTGCTGCCGGTTCATCCAATGCTCGATCGTCGTCGGGCGTTGCGACATCTAGCAGCAGCAGCAGCAGCAACAACAATAACAATAACAACATGCCCCGCCGGCCCAGACTGTCGGCGGCATTTAGATCTTACTCGTCCGGCAGACTAACTAGATCAAGCACCAACACGCCGAATTCATCTCAGACGGCGTTGGCGGTTTCGTCTTCGACTATCGCGGCTAATACCAGACAGCGCTCACATACAGTATCCAGTACTCCGACGGAAATAACCACCACGGTGACAGCAGCAGAGATGGTGGACCCACCCGGATCTACAACCACGGTGTCCACATCTCTGCCATCAGGAGGCGTGACTTCAAACACGACCGATGAAGAGCCGTCAATCAGAATGACTGCGTTCATCGACCACTCGTCGACCACGCCGGCGCTATACTTCGAGCCGATCGAGCGCAAAAGTCAGACGACGGCACACATCATTCGCTTGGGTAGATACACGGACAAAAAAGAGACCGCCAAGCCTGAACCAGCATACGCCCCTGTTGTGTTCAAGTCGAAAGTCGTAAGTCGCGCGCACGCAGAGATGTGGGCCGAGAACGGGCAGTGGTTCGTACGCGATATCAAGTCGTCCTCAGGCACGTTTCTCAACCACCTGCGACTGTCTCCGGCGAATCAGCAGTCGCTGCCGTTTGCGATCAAAGATGGCGATATTTTGCAGCTTGGAATGGACTTCCGGGGTGGATCAGAGGAAGTATACAAATGCGTCAAGATGAGACTCGAGGTAAACCGGTCATGGCAAAAACGCATGAACAACTTCAACGTGAATGCGCATTCACATATCAGGTCCCTAACCGGTGGTGGCCAGTCATCATCCACCGGCACCTCACTAAACAGCACGACTAATCATCAGGAGTGCAGCATCTGTCTTGTGTCAGTCGCGCCCTGTCAATCATTATTTGTCGCCCCGTGCTCGCATGTTTGGCATTACAAATGCATCCGACCGATCATTATTAAGAATTACCCGCAGTTTCTGTGTCCCAACTGCCGGGCCGTGTGCGATCTCGAGGCCGACGTCGAAGTCCCCGAATTCCAGGCGCCGTCGCCAGCACTAGAGTCTGTCGACGATATCGACGAGCCAGCCCCGGTTGCTGCCACGGATCCAGCCGCGTCGGCGCCACCGATGGTATTGAAAGACTTGAGCGCCAGTGATGAGCTGGCGTTGTCTGCATCAGACGAAGGTTCCTCGTCGGGAAGCAACGACGACATGACCGCCATCGCTCGGCGCATGACCGTGCTCACTCCCCACAACGAAGCAGGTCCGTTTGTATTTGATGGCATGATTGTTGACGAATCCGGAAGTGCATCTGTTCCTGCGCCGCCTACGGTGCCCATGGTCGAGTAGTATTCCACCGGGGGTCTTTTTCTTATATATAACATTACAGTCCGAAGGCGTACTTGGGTGTATTTATTTTGGTAGCATACTTTACTTTATTCAATTACCGTATCTGCAGGGAAGAAAAACTGCCCCGTCGATTAGACCTTGTAGACAATGCAGACACTGCCGCCGCCCATCGGACCTTGGCCCTCAGCGCCGCCGGAAACATAGACGTCAGACGATCCCCATACACCAGCAACAAGGCCACCAACGGCAGCACGGGCGTGACGGGTTCCCTGGATATCGCTGTCGGTCATCATGGTGTGTCGTAGTCCACGAACGAGACCGTCGGTCGACGGCTCGGCCTTGACGAAGATCTGCACCCGCTCGGCGCCGGCGGGGATCTGGGACGTCAGCGTGAGCAACGACTGGAGATCAATTGCGTCGGCCATGAATCCGTGCACCGCACGGTAAGGGTTGGATGCCGCTGACGACGACGCAAGAATGATGATGTGGCAGTTCTCGAGCTCGGCTCCGGACGAGCATGACGCACGACTGGACCAGCCTTGCTCGCCGTACGAGTCGAGCGAGCTCTTGACTGACGCATCATCAACCTCGCCCAGGGCAAGCGCAATACCCACCGCGGTAGCCAGACGTGAGTATCCCATTGACTTGTAGGTGTCGGTAGTTATGCACGGCTTGGCGGACGCCACGACCTTCGCGGTGGTGAGCAGAGGACACTTGACGAGCACCATGTGCACGTCGTCAGCAGCCACGCCCATCTCGGTGATCAGCTCCGAGATCTTGTCCGCAACCACTCTGGCGTGGATCTCGGTGCCCATCTCCCACGGCTCGAAATCACGAGTCCCGCCGACCTTGGCGACCAGGCCCTGGCCGTATTTCTTGGTGGTGCCGTCGCTGGCGTAGTGTTCCGGCTCCTTGACCAGGAACGACACGTGAGGCGACAGCACGCCCTCGGTGCCGCCGGAGAACACTGAAATCCCGGATGACGCTTCGAGATGGGGGTCCCACACTGTCGACGACAGCATCCGGGTGTAGTCGTTCACGCATCCGTTGCCTTCGGTCTTGCCTATCACTGCCACCAGCGACCCGTCGGTGGCGGTCGTGCCAGGCAGCGCCTTCAACGGCTGCACGTCACCGGGATGCTCCGTCGTTGCCTTGTACACCGCTACTCCTGACATTCTATTATCCGTATCAATTGAGCGATGAAAAGAGCAAACTACACCACGAAAGTGACGGGGAAACGGTTTATAATGTTATCGCCCCCCGAGTCAGTCGAGATAAGCGGCGCGCGTGCGTGCCCTGAGGCCCGCCGCCGCCGCCGCCGCACACCGGGTTGACTCACGAGATGTCTACAAACTAGAACATAAACTCAGGACTGACAGCTCTCCACGCTTGCAAATTTCGGCCATTTAATCTCTCGTCTTGTTCAAGCGTGAGGATGGTCCACCGACCATCACCACTTTCCGACATCACCGCAACTTTGTCTTCATCCCATGGGTCCAGGCCATTGGCAAACGTGATCCATTTCTCGCCGGTGCTAACTGCCGTCTGGGTTTCTCGCTCCAGCACCTCAGGCTGGTCGATGACGCCAGGCATGGTAGCGACTCGCGATATCAACGTTTGAAACAAATACAGCAGCTCGACAAAGTGGTGCGATTGACCGGTGTAGGCTGATCCCGGCGACGTGAACGGGTTCCGTTTGTCAAAGTGGTAGTAGAACGTCCTTTTGCCGTGCTTGTTGGGATACCGAGCCACCGCGTACGTGGGGATGTTGAACGTAATCGCGCCTGCCAAATGGTTCAGTCCGTTGAATCGGTACTTTTCCACCACGTCGGTTGCTGGGATTGTATCCGGGTCGGCTAGTTCGTCGAGACCGAATGCTAAGAATATACGTTCACGGTCGACGTGACATCCCGGTCCGAACTTGTCTTCCATCACCAACTTTACCGCCGTCGGCGTCGGAACCGGATCCGGAGAGTCGAACAGAAACGTGAACCCGTTGCCTTCGTCTCCGCACTCTCCGATCATGACCGCGTCCAGCCACGGGCAATCGTAGAACTGACTCAACGTCGTGGTGTCGAGATACATCGGCTGGTCAAACAGCACGCCGTCAATGAAAGGGTTCATCAACAGGCTGATCTTGCCGCTGAGAAGAGTGTCTACTGAAGACTGTAGCAGCACTTCCAGCTGTGAACCGGGCCGGCTTAAACTCTCGACATACCGCCTGGTGTCTTCGTCATGCTCCTCGATTGATTTGGCACGAAGCAAGTTGGTGAACCCAGACTGCAACACCACCCTCGAAAACGGCTTGAACCCAGAAATCTTCCGTACTCCCGGCGACACCACGATCATCGCCAACATCACCGAACCGGCACTCTCGCCAAACGCCGTCACGTTTGCTGTGTCGCCTCTAAACCCGGGGCCGGCAAAATGGATCCATTCGAACCCATGGATCGTGTCCCACACCCCGTAGTTGCACGCCGCCGGCTCATTAGACCTGGCAGCGTACTCGACCAGACTGGTCGACGCCGTGAATCCAAACACGTTCAGCCTGTAGTTGATTGCGAATACAATCACCGGCTGGCCGATTTTTACCGACAGGTCGACAAACTCACACGCGTCATGATATCCAAACGTCGACCCGCCGCCAATCGCAAATCCTCCTCCGTGAACCCACGTCATGATTGGAATCTTGGTCACCGACGATGAGGTAATTACCGTCATTGGAACGGTCACGGTCGCATGCAGACATTCGAGCTCATCGTACTCCCGTATGTCGTCGCTCAGCATACCACCAAACGCACGGCCGTAGCAAAAATTCTCAGACACCGGTTGTGGACACACCGGTCTAAAGTAAGCCCATGCCCATCAAACAGAACCAAAGAAACAATTACAAAAAAAAAAAAAAACTCACGCCCATTCGGTGCAATCCGACTTTAAACTAGTCTGGCCCGCCAAACTAAGCGATTGCCGGAACCGTCCGGGAATTGACGCATACGGGATTCCTCTAAACTGAGCCACATTCCCTTCACAAGCGACAATTCCCTTTAAAACACCCAAATCTGGGTGGTAATACTCAATCGTAGCCATTTCTCGATTGCCGGCCGGTCCTTGACCTCCTCGGCTGGATGCTTTCCCCGGGTTATCTGGGGTTTTTTATATTGCACTGCTTATCCCGGCCCCCCGGGGGAAAGCGGCGGGCCCCGCTTGGGAGGAATGGCGGGGACGAGTTTGGCTCAACTGTCAATATCTACAATGCGAATGTCCAAAAGAATCTATTGGTCTATAAGTTTTGAAATGGAAGTTACAAACCCACGGTGATTTGATGCGCTGTCCTGCTCTTGATCAGACGTAATGGTCCACTCACCTTTGTCGTTCAGTACTCCCACCTGGGTTTGATCCCACGGTTCGACGCCGTATGCAAATGCGGACCACTTCGACGCCAAAGCTTCAAACGTTCGTCGTTCCTCGGCCGGCGAGTCTGAGCGGACTATGTTACCAAACAAATACGCCACATCGAGCGCATGGTGGGCGGTTTGAAATAGCTGGCCTCCGCCTGCTCCGACGAACCGCGAGCGTTTGTCGAAATGGTATAGATACCGGCTGCCAGCAATGGTTGTTTCTCCGCCGCGGATCAGCAGGTACGTCGGCAGGTGGAAAAAAATCATTGCCATCACGTAGCTCATTGCGTCGACGTAGTCGGCGCCGTGTGCTCCGTCAAACACCTGCTTCACCATTGTATCGTACGTATCTGCGCGGTCGGCCCCGAATGTAGCCACGAATTGCTGTTTGGCCACGGCTTCAGCAGCCGGTTTGTCGAGTGCGGTGATCATATCCCAAAACTCGAAATACTCATCAAGCACGTCGCCGGCTAGATACGCCTGTAGCCACTGGCACTGACGGGTGGCGTCAGCAACTGCGTCGAACGAAACTGGCTCGGTGAACGTGGTGCCATCGATCACTGGCGCGAATATACTAGGCAGCTCGTTGGCTCGTTTCATGAATTCAGACGCCGGCACTTTGGCAAGTCGTTCAACAGGTGACAGGCTTGCATTACTTTCGGTTTCCGGCGGCGCGAACTTGGCAACAATGTCGTCAAACAATTCCTGGCCAGCAGCGACGGAGGTGGGAGCCACAGAACAGGCTAAGCCGGACATCATGATTGCTCTTTGGAAATACTTGCCATGGTACGTCTTGTCGCAAGCTAGTATAACAATCAACTGCGACACCGCGACCGCGCCTGAGCTTTCGCCGAACACGGTTGCTTTGCCGACATCACCGCCAAATCCGGGCACGTAACGATGAATCCACTCAAGTCCGTTCAAGATGTCGTGGATGAAGAAATTGCCAAAATGGGCATCGCCGTGTTTCACCGAGTAGTCGCGAATCTCTGCCGATGCCAGGCATCCAAACACGTTCAGCCGGTACTGCACATTGACTACCACCACCGGCGTGCCTCGGTCGATCGATAGCTCGACAAAGTTCACTGCGTTCTCTCTGCCGTTGGAGGCACCGTAGCCAATACAGAACCCGCCACCATGGATCCAAACCATCACCGGAATCGGCGGTGTGGTTCCCATGCCATCCTGAGACCCGTCAACGAGAAATGCCGGAAGCGTGATCGTCAAGTTCAAACACTCAAACTCATCGTACACGTGGGTCCGGGGCTCGAGAAATCCACCAAGCAACGGAGCAGGATACGATCTGTCTACATCTTGCTGAGGAGCAATGGGACTATTCATGACCGTCAGTAAAAAAAAAAATAAAAATAAAGATAAAAACCACACATTTTGTAGTAAGTTAAGAAGTCAAATCAGCGTGACTCACCCCCAGGTAGTGAAATCAGTCTTGACAAGACTGGTCAACACCGTCGACTGTCTAAACCGGCCCGGAATCTCCGCAAACTTGATGCCCCGGAACTGGACGACGTTTCCAGATCTTATTCCAGTCAATTGACCCAAGGTTGGATGTGTAAACGAAACTGTGGTCATTGCCTGTATCAAATGGCATATGCGCCGACGCCAGCGACGCGATTGCGCGACTAAAAGGCCCAGCGGCAAGAGTCATGCTTATAAGTAACGCGAATGGCTCCAGTGGGTGACCTGCCAACGATAATTCATTCGCCACGTCGCAAAAGTTGTTTCGAGTTTTTTGTGGTCAGAGTCATACTTGGCTGACTCATCCATACTGCGACACTCGTGGTTTGGAAAAAAGGTGAACTGTAGCTGGAGATTGTGAAGCTGCTGTAGTTAGTTGCGTAATGTCTGACTCGGTACTGGAAATAATCGCTTAGATTATGTTATCCTATCGCCCGCCATGTTGTCTATATTACACTATCTACAAGTCCACCACCTCCGAAATTACCATTTTCATGATATCTATAACTGCCTCGCCACGTCCCTCGCCACATGCGTCTACCGCATATCCCGTGCACAGCGTGACGCCTCTGCCGCGGATCCCAAACACGTTCATCTTGATCGGCGCCATCACAGGCGAATTGCTCTGCGAGAAGCCAACCGACGATACGCAGGACGGCAAATCATGCGCGCCGAGATTGGATATCGTGATGTCATGCAATCTCGGTACCGAAGGTGGCTCGGTGAAGTTCTTTGCCAGGGACGCCCGCATTCCTTTTTCGGTTGGGTTGGCTTGTAACGAGTCAAGCAACCAGAACGGTTCGGACGCGATCGCGTGCTTGAGCGACGCTGAAAGCCGTGACACTTCTTGCCAGCTGAACTCGGCCAGAGCCGGCACCACTTCTTTATGCTGGAAGATGTAGCAGCCTAGCTCATTAGCGGCATTAGGACTGGTCATGTACCGCCGAGCCGAAATCGGGATCATGGTGTCGAAACCAGGCGAAGAGTCAAACACAGTCGAGACTGCTACCAACATTATTGTGTGCAGCAGCGCTGTCAGCGTTACTTCGTGGTGTTTGCATTTGTCCAGTAGCACGGACGCGTCTGCAGATGAGATTGTGATCACGCTCCACTTGTCATGGCGCGGCGAAGTATGGTAATGGCCAAACAGGCCAGGCAACCGTCCGTCTTGAGGTAGATGCGGCATTTTCGTAGTGTACGAGGCAGACCTCGGCATCAACACGTGTTCGAGTGCCGGGTTCCAATGCTGGTTGTTGATGTCGAATCGGACGATCGGATCATGCCGGACTTGACCGGATGTCAAAGCTTTAGAAAAGCACGCCCAAAAAATAGCTGCTGAGCCGCCGTCTAGCAACCCGTGGTCGTAAACAAGGACCATCGTCGTTCCGTGGTCCAGCAAAATCATCTTCCACAGCGGGTCAGTGCTGTCGCTGCCGTACGGAAATCGCATCTCGTGGAGCTCAGGTAGCAGTACGTTCTCGAGATCACCGTCCGAGCCGGTAAGGCCTCCTTGATTCCGCACGTGCAAAACTCGGGTCAGGTCCACCTTATCGAGTGCACGAACTAGAGGGATATCGAGCGTGGTCGCACCATCCACCACGCTGTGCAAAATCGGGTACGTCTGCAGTACTGTCGCCAATGCATGGTACACTGTCTCCACCTTGACCGAGTCCACAACACGGATCCACGTCACTACCGAAGGGTACAGGTCTAGATTCGCTCTGGCAATGAAAAATCGTTCCAGCAGGCCTAATCGATAGATAAGTCAAGTGCAATCAATTATGACAACATACGTTATACTAACTTGTCTCTCGAGGTCTATCGGTCGTAGAACCCATGATTTTTTTTCAAAACTGAAGCATTGCACCCAATTGACAAGTTGTACAATCTGGTCTTATCTTGAAGCCATTTATTCTCTGGCGGCGATTGATTGATCTGCCTCGACGCGATGAGCAATACAGAAACCTCCCCCGGCGACGAGACGACGCGGCTCTAAACTCGCCGAACACGTTCAGGTACGTTACTTCCTACAGACAGCATACTCTACCAAGTCCAAATATATTAAAACAGTAAAAACGGTTACAAGTCGCTTTCATGGATTCCTAGTTGCCAAAATGAAATAAAAATTATCGTTTCTCTCCTGCCATTACGCCCGTTAAGCCCCATTTTACATCCATCTCATTTGTGATTCATGAACCCCGACCATATCCGCGTCCGGCGCGTCAAGTCGAAGTCCATCTACAGAACCTTCTCTGCTTGCATGGTCGGTCGGCGCGGTGGTCGATGTTATGTCGTCAGCCGATACGGGTACACCACCAGGTCCGACGATGCCACTCATGAGCCCGGCCGAAGGGTCTTCGAACAACAGTGAGTAAACGTCGTTGACCCAGTCGGTACGTTTGGATAGATCTTCCAGTGATCGAGACGCTGGATCGATGGCAGACATGCCATCAAACCCCCGTCGGCCCGGTGTCGTCTCCACTATGCTATCAGCTTCGCTACTCGGCGCCACATTGTCGGAGGTGGACGTGGACGACGACGCCTTGAGTAGGCCGTCGATCAAAGCATCGAATTTGTCCGCTAGTCCATTGCGCGGCGAAATAGTAGCCAATACCAGTTTGGTACGATCGATATCGTCAAGCCACTGCGTTGCCATCGGCGACAGCGGCTCGGAACACAAGCACAGCAGAGGGATCAGCCCGGCTTGGAACAAGAAATACAGCGCATACCAAATGGCGATCGACGACACGTTGCGATTGGCAATGAACGCTTCGACCGAAACAATCGTGTCGTGGGCATTAGCCATACACAGCTCTCTGCATCTTCGCTCGGCCTCGTTTTCCTGAAAGTCAAGCGCGGGCGCGATTTTGGGGGAGATGCCACCGATCGTGGATGAGCTATTAGCGGTCGACACGCCGAGGGCGCGCTGCAACACAAACGGCCGGTAGGCAAGAATACGGAGATTTCGATACCGCCATTCTAGTCTATAGCGACTGAATATGTACCATTCGGGATGTGACAGGTTGATCGGAGTCGATTCTTGATACTGCGTCGGCAGCTTGTCGACAAACTCGTCTACGCAGAGCGCCAACGACAGCGTCTGCTCCGCAGTCAAGCCTGGCTTTGAGATCAACCGATTGTAGAGAGAGTTGGTAGCCCGGTGGAACCGGCACTGTACTATCATGCCGCCGTAGATCGTGATGTCATCTATGCGCGACGACGGCATGATCTTGGTATCGGGCAGCAGATCGCTGTCGTGAATGTTGCTGACCTCGTTGACATCGACGCCGCCGACATCAGGCCAATTGACGGGCCGGCCGAACGTGATCGACGCACCGGCATCAAACATGTACAGCCCCCACCAAGCCCGTCGGCGCATCTCTTGTTTCAAGGGCGAAGATTTCCAGCCGGGGAATTCACGGTGAAGGCCGAGTCCAATGGCCATGCGTACAGCCAGACCGATGAAGTTCCAGCCGGAGTTTGGCCGGTTGCGTTTCTGGACGTAGTTTGACAGCAGCGTGAGGGCTTGCACCAGTGGCAGACAGCCGGTTTCGAACACGTCAGCGGTGAGCCTGAGCTTGACGTTCTGGTAGAACGCCAGATCCGCGTGAGACGTCTCGTCGACGACACACCAGGTGCCGAGCGCGAGCACGGTGTTGAACAGGATTTCCCAGATGTTTTCCTGTGGCCTTTGCAGCTGGTTGTTGTACTGTGCTCTGAATGTGGCTTCGTGGATGAACGGGTATGACGTGTGGTAGTTTTTGAAGTAGGAGTCGACGAGGGCGTCGGACACGTGCCTCGGAGCCGGTGCAGAGTACAACGGAAGAATCGGAACACCATAGAGTTCTGCCTGGTCGTCGTCGCCGTCTTTGGTGGTGTTGCTCGCGGAGCTGATCCGCAACGCTCTCAACAGAACAGACGACGACGCAGCGCCAAAGTAGCCGGTGCCATGGGGGTTGATGGACAGCGCTGCCATGCCGTCTGCCAGTTCGTTCTTGGACAATGCCGGTTCGACCCAGTCGAATCCGTCGGCTTCGTCCGGAACCGTTTCTTGCGGGAGATTTGGCTGATGGTTGGCAGCGGTGCTGCCATTGGCGCTGCTGGTGTCGTCGTCGTTGTGGAACATGCTGCTGTCTGAATCAAGCCGCTCGTCGTATTCTGCATTGGCATCTTCTGATTTGATTTTGATTTCTGATGTCCTCCGGGACGGGTTAAAAGACGACGACGATTCGGAAAGTGTTGGCGACAACGCCTGCTGCTGCTGCTGCTGCTGTAGCTTCTCTCGGGAGGCGGCGATCAGGTTGGTGTCAATGTGGAGGCCCTGGGTTGCTACTCGACGCGCCCTGGGATCTGAACGCAGCAAAGTGTCGAGCTCGATTCCGGCAGGAGTCAGGATATCGCCCAGCAGTGACTCGAGCTGCATTGCCCGGTTTTCGACTTGAGTGAGATATCGCCTTGTCAGCGGCGACCGGACCGCTCGGGGCGAGTAAACACAGTCTCGGCCATGGCGACGACATTGCCCGCAGGTCGGATAGTCTTTGGTGCACTACGATTAGCCAAACTAAACACATCTTGTACGGGTATAAAAACACTGAGCCGGTACCTTCAATTTCCTTCGACGGCAAGAGTCGCACTGCGGCAGGTTGTTAGTATCAGTCGGAAACAAGCGATGCGGGATGCGGGGGGGCACAAGCAGGAGCACTCACGGCTTGCTCGATCTCATCGTGAGGAGCAGCTTTCTTTCTGGCCGACATTGCGGGGAATCAGCCTGAATCCCTCAGGCGGCAGATGCTTTGCAGCTGTCGGTGTCGGTCAATGGCTCGGTCAAGTTCTTATACCGCCTCGAACGCCCTTGAGATTGTCCGCCGCGAGGCCTTTTTTTTTTTTTATTTCTATTGTGTGCGGCCATCATCGCTCACGATGTCCGGCAAAAATCATCGATTGGGAAGCACATCCGTGCACTCCGGCGGCAGCGGCGGGCCCAGCGGGTCAGGGCTTAGGGCCAGGGCTTAGGGTCCTGGATTAGGGTCCTGGGGGGAGGGGTTTGGCCTGCCAGCACGGTCCCGAGTGGTTCGTACCTGACGGAGGGCAAGGGCACCAACACCAGCGGGACGTGAGGGTGTCGTGCTCGGCGGCGGCAATGACGACAGATAAGCAATGGCCGAGGGTCTCGTGGCTTGATAAACCCAGATAAGCCCAGGCAGCGAGCGATATAACCAGCCGTGGGCAAGTCCAGGTAATAAACGAGACGGGGAGACCCACGGGAGACCACCGGGGACGGTAGTCGAGACTTGCATGTTTCGTCCAGGCTAATTAACAGACTCGGTATATATCCACGCCCCTGTTTCTTTCCTGTTTGTGGGACGTCATGCGCGGGTGGTCCAGTTCGCTGCTAGTCCACAGCGTGGGATAGCCAAAACACAAACATGCCATGTTTGCCGCGCGCTCAGGAAACGGATGTAAATAACGTGTGGGCCAGTTCGTCGTCGTCGCATTGCCTCCCATTGGCTTTCCAGCGAAGCCACGCTGTGAGTTGTGTGACCCGGCCGGTGGTTGGACTTTTTTCCAAACGCGGGAAGTCCAGCCAGCGGGAATGTAAGCCCAGGGGGGAGGTAGAGGGTGTGGTAGGATGCTATCGTGATTGGCCTGGCAAGCCAAAAACCGCCTCTGCGTGATCCACCAGCATATCTAACGCCACCCTCACCACGGTCTGCACAAAACACCAACTCCTATTGACTTTGCACTACTGAGTTGCTGCTAATCGCGCCATGCATGGTATTTAGCTGCCCCAACCCTGGCACCACCGAGCCTGGCAACCAAAAAAAAAAACCTACTAACCCAAACCCTTGCCCCCCCCCCCCCCGGGGGCGCCGGGTCGCACCACCGTCGCACCTTATCGAACTCTGGGCCGCTGGCCCTTTTATTCGTCGCCGGGCCGCCCCTTGTCGAGATCGTTTCGCTCGTTCGCTCGTTCGCTCCTTCCGTTTGCTCTCTCTCACACCTTGTCCATCTACTGCTGCTGTTCCAGTCTACACGTTTCAGAGAGCTTCGATCGCATCAAAACGAAAGCTGTTTCGGGTTACTACCGTCTGATTGTTGTGTGCTCCGTGTCAACTTTGGCTTATCGCTAGGCGGTCTCAGTCTTAACACACACAATGTCAGAATACTACACCGACGAGTTCAACAACACCTACACCCCGGCGGAGTGGGCGGCCTACCAGCAGGAGGAGTTTGACGAGCGCGGCCGCGAGTGGTCGCGCAAGTTCTACTTGTCGTACAACGTCATCGTCGTTGGCTTCTTCCTCATCGCCGTCCTCGCCCACTTCTACACGGTCCAGTTCAAGAAGACCATCCGCAAGGCCGTGTCGGAAAAGACGCCGCTTATTCCTGATGGCTCCGCGCCGAGACCGGTGTCCAAGGCTGCCCTGCTCTACCGCAAGGCGACCTCGGTCCTGATCTACCAGCCCCAGGGCCGCTACGCCGAGTCGTGGGGGACCATGCTCATCATTGCCTCCTACCTGGGCCTCAACATCCTCTACACGTTCGTCCACGGCGGCGCCTCCTCGACCCAGATCTTTGCCAACCGCATCGGTCTCGTCTCGATCGTCAACATGCCGATTCTTTTCGCCCTTGGCTCCAAGACTGGTCTTTTGGTCGAGTGGACCGGCTGGTCGCACGAGGGCTACATCGTGCTCCACAAGCACGTCGGCCGCGTCGTGTGCATCACCGCCATCGCCCACGTGTTTGCGTACTGCGCCGTGATCCCCATCAACCAGCGCGTGCTGCTAAACAACGAGGCCATTGTTGGTTTGATTGCCACCACCTGCTTCGGCATCATCCTCGCGTCGTCGCTGGCTCCGCTGCGGGCCCGCCTGTACGAGATCTTCTTGTACCTCCACGTGTGGTTCTTGGTGCTGCCGTTGCCATTCCTCTACTTCCACTGGGTCCGCACCAAGCCTTATGTCATCACTTGTGCTGTCATCTTCGCCTGGGACAGATTCACTCGGTTCAAGAACGTGCACCACGTCACCGGCGTGTCCAAGAACTTGTCCGGCGACACCGTCAAGCTGTGCATGAACCCCAAGACCACGTTCACCGAGTTGCACTGGACCACCGGCCAGTACGTGTACATCTCGATCAAGCAGCTCGCTCGCTTCCAATACCACCCGTTCACGATTGCCTCGCCGCCTGGTGCTGACACGCTTGACTTGATCATCCGTGCCCGCAAGGGCTTCTCGCGCTCGCTGTTCAACGCCGAGGGTGAGCACATGGTTTCGGTTCACGGACCGTACGGTGTCAAGCACTCGTTCGATGGCTGCCGCAAGGTTGTGCTCATCGCCGGCGGTGCCGGTGTTTCCTACACGTTCCCCGAGGCGGTTGAGATCGTTCGCGAGGCCAACGCCATTGGCGATGTCGCCCCCGAGATTGACTTCTTGTGGGTCGTGCCTGACCGCTCGTTTGCCAACTGGGCCGATCTCGACAACGACAAGTACGGCGTCAACTTTAAGCTGTGGGTCACAAAGGAGCAGGGTCGTCCCGACGTGCAGGCATATGTCCGTGACTCGATCCGGAAGACCATTGAGGAGTACAACGGCGACAAGAACATTCCTTGCGCTGCTGCTGTCTGTGGTCCCGCCCTGGTTGTTCGTGCCACCAGAAACGCTGCCGCTGATCTGTTGTGGGAGGGATACAATGTCGACTTCCATGCCGAGTCGTTCGGGTGGTAATCTAATTATTTTTTGCTGATTCCAGTACTCACTGCTTACACAAGTGGCGACAATTTTTCTCAGTACTTTACAATGTTTCAGGTGTTTTAGAGGGTTGCATTTACTTTTTTTACTTTCATCTTGGCACGTTCTGCCGCCTACTTTGTCTTTATCTTTGCTTCTTTTTTTTTATTCCTTCACCAATCACCTTCACTGATGACGAACGACGACGGCAATAGAAGTTGTTGCATTTTCTTTTTTTTTTTTTTTTCCTTTCCTTTTTAATGGGTTCTATTCATTGCTGCATTTTTTTATTCTTTTTCATTCATTTTCTATTTTACGTGGGTGTTGTTTTTTTTCATTTTCATTTATACAGGGGTTGATCTTTTTTTTTTTTTTATCTAGACTAGTTGGATGTTAATGATGTGTATATTGTTTTTAGTGTATGCTGAAAAGAACGGAAGTGTCGGGAAGTCAAAGGAACAGAGACAGAGGGGAAAGGTTGAGTGTGTGAGAGTGTGTGTGAGTGTGTTTTGTTGAAAAGATTTTTTATTATTATTTTTTTTACTACATAGCTTCGTATGAATGTTCCGTTTTCTATTCCATCGGTTGGTTCTCAAACTAAAACTTGATTGCAATTTTGCGTTGCGTCTTGCGTCCTGCTGTTTACCGGAATGTCCGTAGTGTGTGATCGTAATGTGGCTGTTGGGGCAGCGGCGAGCGGATATTCCGGTGGAAGCCAGTCTAGACCACCAGACTCACGGTTTGGGCCGGACAAGGAAACGTGGGAAAAAAAAAAAAAAAAAAAGTTGACTACTGCAGCTGCTGGGCTTGGCGGCATCGAAAACAACATGCAAGCCTGGTAGGGCCCAGGCTTTGGGTGTCGTCGGCACGAGATAAGTCATGGGCCAGTTTGTGCAAGCCAGCAGGAGTGGCAACCGACGGGCCATGGTCGTCGCGCGTCTGTTGCCAACCGAAGCCGAGCCTTATCAGACGGAGCTGGTGGGCTATCGTAGCAATCAGGATCGACGCAACGTATCGGAGACAGAGCTGTCTCGTGGAACCGAAATTTGGTAGCTTAGATTCGTGGCGGCGTCGAGTCCACAGCAGTCCACAGAGCAGTCCACAGCAGTCCACAGCAGTCCACAGAGCAGTCCACAGAGCTCGGTACCGTGGCGGGGGGGATATCGGTGCAGCAAGGCGGGAAACGTGTGACTCTCGTTCGTAAGCCCGTCGCAAGCCTCCCCTCCCCCGAAGATTACTGTTTATTGACTATTCAAGCCTCCGTAGAAATCTACGCCTACCAGCAACGTAAAAGACAAGTCGAATGGTTCTGGTTTTTCCCATGCCTGCTGACTCCGCCGGCCAGACTACATAGCGAGTTTACCCTCCCGGGGGGGGGGGGGAGACCCATCGTTACTTGGGTGTTTTTTACCAAACACCCCCCCCCCTTATGCGATATGCAAGTTTATAGAATTCCCACGAAAGAATGGATCCGCTACGGTCAGAAGACGATGATGCGAGAACGTGTGGACGTGGCGAGGGCCGTCGCGTTGATCACATTGTAATCGTGAACGACCACCAGCATGGGGCTGCTACTCCACTACTGGCGGACCCATCGCCTATCGCCAAGCCAGGCGGCACCAGGCCGAGAGCGAAGATGGCGGGCAAGAACAGCAACAGAATCATAGAAGCCATGCAGCACAACCCGTATGTACTGCGGGTTGCTTTGTTTTCTTCGATCGGCGGCTTCCTGTTCGGCTACGACCAAGGCGTGGTGTCAGGAATCATGACCATGCAAAACTTCGCGGTTCATTTTCCGCGCATATACCTGGAGCCTGGTTTCAAAGGCTGGTTCGTGGCAGCATTTTTGCTCTGTGCGTGGGCAGGCTCGCTTGTGAACGCTCAAGTTGCCGACCGCATCGGCCGGAAAAACTCGATCATGACCGCGGTGGCGGTGTTCACGGTCGGCAGCACGCTGCAAACGGCGGGCGTGAACATCCCGATGATTTTTGCCGGTCGTGCGATCGCTGGATTCTCAGTGGGAATGTTGACCATGGTGGTGCCGCTGTATCTGGCCGAGATTGCCCCCGCCGGCGTCAGAGGCGGCCTGGTGGTGTTGCAGCAGCTCAGCATCACGGTGGGAATCATGGTGTCATTTTGGCTCGACTATGCTGCCAACTTTATCGGTGGCCCGACTTGCATTGCCGGTGCAAACGACGATCAGCCGTTCTACCCTGTCCTCGGTGCTCCCTGTGCGCAGTCGTCGCTGTCGTGGAGGGCACCGCTGGGGATCCAGATCGTGCCGGCGCTGATCCTCGGCGTAGGCATGTCGTACATGCCGTATTCACCAAGATGGCTGGTCATGCGTGGTCGGGAAGACGAAGCCATTCGGGACTTGGCACTGATCAGACAGCTGCCGGAGGATGATGTGGCGGTCGTGGATGAGTTTATGAGCATCAAGGCCGAGGTCATGTTTGAGCGAGATGTCAACCATGAGCGATTCGGTGGCGCTCAGGATAGTTGGACGCTGCAATTCTGGCAGTATTATGTCATTTTAACTACCAGATCCTCGCTCCGTCGCGTGTTTACAGGTTCGGCGGTGATGTTCTTTGGCCAGTTCATGGGCTGCAACGCCGTCATCTACTACGCGCCGTCGATCTTCGCTCAAGTCGGTCTCGGCTCTAGTCATGCGTATCTGTTTGCGACCGGAATCTACGGCATCTGTAACTTTGTGTCGACGATTCCTGCCATCTTCATGATTGACCACGTTGGTCGCCGGCGGTTGCTCATGCTCGGCGCTGTCGGCACTTGCGTGTCTCTGGTTGTGGTCGCCCTGGTCATTGTACGGCTGGACTCCCGGCCGGACAGGTTTGCCGGATTCCTCGGGATCGCTTTCATCTACATCTACGATATCAACTTCTCGTACTCGTGGGGAGCCGTGTCCTGGGTTTTACCTTCCGAGATATTTCCGCTCGCCATTCGCGCCAAGGCAATTTCGATCACAACTTCGGCTACGTGGATGTCCAACTTCGCGGTGGGATTGGCAGCGCCGGTAATGCTCGACAAACTAGGGTTTGGCATGTACATCTTTTTCGCTGCTTTCTGCTTTTTAGCGTTTTTCTTCACTGCTGCGTTTGTGCCGGAAACCAAGGGCCGGTCGTTGGAGGATATGGACATCGTGTTTGGTGACGTGTCTTCCCACCGCGACATGGAACGGTTAGCGACTATTCAGGCTGAGTTGGAAATCGGGATGGTCAGACGGCAAATTCGGTTGGATCATGAGTTATAAGGATCATGAGTTATAAGCGCGCCGTTTTTTTTTTTTTGTTTGTCTTTTGGGTGTCGGTTTTGTAAATAGTTTTTACTTGCGAGGGAAATGAACATATATGGAGCACAGTACGAACCCCGTTATATGAGCTAAGGGACGCGTCAACGACAAGACGCGTCTTCACGTCGGCACAGTCGAGCTGGATCATGTGTAGCTTCAAAGAGAGAGAAAATGTCAGCATCGGTTAAACGTAAAGCGACAACGGTACTGAATAATCGGCCTTCCAAAACAGGGCCGTTGACTGCATTCTTCAAGACCACGCCCGCGAAGTCGGTGACGACCACGACGACGACAGAGTCTAAATCTGCCGCCACCGAGACATCAAGCGAAGCGGTGCCAGATACTGCGAACGGTGTTGGTGGATTTGAAAGGCAGAAATGGATTAATGGTCTTTCTCCAGAGTATCTTGAGTTACTACAGTACGTTACAATCCCCCCC